>ML351894.1:0-72214 GCA_005239505.1 Nicotiana paniculata
CTTTGTAGTATTTGTGAAATTCTTAGAATTTTCTCATGCACTTGTGACACCGGGTTCTGGGATATATTTTTTAAAAATGGAATATTAAACTGTCGTATTTACTTAACTGTTTTTGTTTAGTTACTACGTAATAAGTTAAAGGTAATGATTTAAAAAAATATTAAAACATGAATTTATTTCAACTAATTAATGTTTGGCTTGCCTGACGATGGTGTCTGGCGCCATCACGACCTTAATAGATTTTGGGTTGTGACAGTAAAGTTTTCATAATTTAACATAATTTTGCTATTTTTAATCTAATATATAGTTTTGGCTTTACATTAACTTGTAACTTTATTTAATATCATTATCAACTACTATTTTTTAACATATATATATATATATATATAGATAATTCTTTTAATTATAAAATAACTATATATTTCGTTTTCAAAATATTTATCGAAAGTTTAAATTATTTCTATTTTAATAATAATTTTAAGTATTGTATATTTTTTATTTTCTTTTCTAAACTTATGATTTATAAATATACTCACATTATATCTAATTTATTTTATTATTCAATATTATTAATTTTTTTATTTTATCTATTAGACCTGAGTTACGTGGACTTATCTATATTATGAGTTTTCTTATCATAATATAAAAAACTTTCTCATCTCAAATTTAAATAAGTTTTACCCCTTTTTCCTATGATAAAAAATATGAATTTTTATTTTTCCTCAATTTATTCTATATATTTTATATTATATTATTCAATACATAATATTATTACATTGTTTTAATTTAATATCTATTTTTAACACACTCATTATAATATAATATATATAAAAATTAAAAATGTTTCTTTTTTCAAATTAAAATAGTATTTATCATTCTATTTTCTAAATTAGACCGGATTTTCAAAAATTAAGTTATGCTTTCAAACTTAAACTAACTGCACTTAATTCAAAAATTAATCATAGAACAATATTTTCTTAATTGTTTGAACACAATATCTTAATGCTATAGGCATATTTATGTATAAAATATTTGTTTGCCCGATTTATCAATATTAATATAATTTTATTATTATTGTTATTAAAATATTTGGTACTGATTATTTAATTTTTTTTCTTACCTTATAAATAATTTCCTTACTTTATGTAAGTTCTTATTTTGCTGCTTGAATTTATTTAGTGTTTAAACTCAATAAATCTTTAATATCTTAAGTAAATTATAATTTTATTATATTTTAACTTACTCCAAAGTATAAATAGTATTTACGTCTTTCTATTATTTTATTTTTACTATTATATTTTCTTAATTAATTTTTTACTTCCATATTTCTAGATAATATAGAAGAAAATATATGAGTTGACCAATATATAGATACAGATACAAATATCTATATTATTATAAATGCATGAATACAATGTCGTTTTACAAAAATAACCTTATAGTATTAAGTATAATAACTCGTAATAAAATGGCATAACCGGAATTCTAGATATTAGTCTTATAAAACTATTAGTTTTAGGATATAATACTACACGTTAGAAATCCTACATGATTACCTTTAGAAACCCTATTAGTATAATTACTTTCTTAGGTTGTCTAATTAAAGTTAATTAAAATTTTACTTCATACAATTTATTTAAAACGAAAAGAGAAAATCATCGACAATCTAAAAATATGAACTAAAACACAAAATCATGTAAAATCATGAAAGTAAGAATAATCTATATCCTACTTTTTCCAACAATAAAATTATACGATAACTTTTGTGTTCTTTGTTCTAATATTTTAATCATACAAGGTCAGGTTTGCCTCCATATTTTCTTTCATACCAAACTATTTGTCATTCTTAATTTTAAATCGATAAGTAATTTATTTAAAAGTTTGGTTATTAAATTATACTTTTCTATTTTTACATTTACTACGGCAAATATTTCTACAATTAGTATCACCATTAGCGTAGAAAAAGTAATCACTACTAGGAAAAATAGTAATTATTTAGTCATGTAATCCTATTACTTTTAGGATATACTTCTTAAAAAATTTTATTGCTAATTTAATTTGAAAACATATTCTAATGTCCTATTACTAATTTAATTTGAGTATGTATCATATTGTCCAAATTCATTTGGAAAAAAGAGAGCCTATATTATTATAAAAATATAAATACATTATTAATATATCAAAATAGCCCTAAAATATTAAATGGAAGAACTCATAGAGAAAGGAAATAACTGCAATTACCTATTTTTTGGACTACAATACATTTGATGCTAATTTTAATATTTAAGATTTTAAAATTAATAAAATTTTGTCTATTAAATTCTTAATAAAAATATGAGGGAAGGTTTAACAAAATAAATTTTATAAGAACCATCGGTATTGGCAATATATTACCACTCCATAATGTCAGATACCAAAAAAATATAAAAGTAATATTAAATGGACTGCATAAAGAGTTGAAATTGAGAAAAAAATCCATGATATATATTTTTATATTATATTCGAACTATTTTTCTAACCAAATAATATTTTTTTAATTAATTTTTCGTGTAATAATACTCAAATATTAAACAACAATTAAGAAAAATATTTAAAAATATAAATGTAAGAGAGAGAGAGAGAGAGAGAGAGAGAGAGAGAGAGAGAGAGAGGTTGGTTAGAGTCAATACCAATAATGATTCTACAAACATAAATATGTGAAAGTGAAATGTCATATCAAGCTTTTACTCTTTGAAAATAAAATTTATGGTGGATAAAATTATAATTAATATTAAATATTCAAAAAATGAGATGAACTAATATTAAGATTTGAATCAACATAGAATAATTTTTTTATGTTAAAATCAAATAATTAAATCTTTTAATTAATTATTTAGCAAGAGAATCCAATTCAATTATTTTTTAAAATCATAATATGAGTAAAATTCTTATTCAGGTTTTAGAAAAAATCTTAGAGTACATAAATTTATTCCATAAAAAAAGCGTTAGAATACAAAGTAAAAAGATTAGTATATTATTAAGAATCAAAATGTTATACAAGTGTTTAAGGAAGCTCAATCAAAACTAAATCCTAAACAAGAACAAGCTTTCAAGATTATATTATAAAGAGTTGGCTATGCTATAACGAGATTGTTCTTTGTAGATGCCTTCGGCGGAATCAAAATAATATTTATATGTCTTGCATTATTTGCAAATATCATCTCAACAGGTATGTCATTAGCAATAATAGCAAGTGGTGTACCAATAACGATTTTATTGTGAGACCACCCACTTTAGATTTGATATAGTTCTTCAAACAACTTAAATAACCATTACAAATATATCAAAGCAGAGAAATGGTGTTAAATTTATAAGGAAAGAAAAATTAATAATATGGGATGAAGCACTTATGATCATGTCACGACCCAAATTTTAACTCAGGTCACGATGGCGCCAACACCGCCGTCAGGCAAGCCAACCATTATCTACTAGTGATTTCAGGTAGTTTGCCAAAAATATTTTTCAACACTTGCTTAAATTAGTTTTGAGACATTAAGTAGAAACTGATAACTTAGGCAAATTTTATGCAAAATAAATAATCATGAAGTCATAATTTACGATTACATCCCAAAATAAAGTCTACTAGCGTGTGTGTACCAGAAACTAATGTCACAAGTCTACAGGCATCTAGTAGAATAATATCAAAAGAATGAAAGTATGTCCTACTGTCTGAGTAAGTACAGACAGAAATAACAAAAGAATAGCTCCAGAGTGCTGCTGGAAATCGCCAAGAAGAGCAGCTCACCGTGAAGCCTCGACCAGTAAAACTCAGGAACGAGCTCCGGACTGGAACCCAGATGCACCTGCCTCAGAACCTGTACAATTAAGTACAGAGCGTAGCATGAGTACATAAACAATATTTACCCAGTAAGTATTCCGCCTAATCTCGAAGAAGTAGTGAAGAGAGGTCGACTTGACACTTACTAGGGTCCAAACAGTGTATTTAAGTGATAATTTAAAAGAGGACAAAGCATGGATAGTAAGAAAATAAATATCGAACCTTATAAAATCCAAATATGTAATGAAGCATCAATTTACAAGTTTTCAGTTTGATCCTCCAGATAATTCACAGCTCAACAGTCATAAACAATATCAGGCAAATAGCATGCGCATAGTGGAATAAGGACATCCAGCCTGGGCCAGCATAATAATAATAAATGTGCACTGCCGAAGGGTCGAACAACGCGAACTATAGATGCATCTATCAACCTGCCATGGCGTACGACCCACTCCCATGAGAGTAGGGGAAAGAATCACTCTGCTCACGGGATATAAATTACGAAGCGGTCGCATGCAAACACAACATCTTTCTTTCAATTCTTTTCAAATAACAATTCCTTTAAAACATCAAATTCTCGATTTTCTAAAAAACAAAGTTGCTTACGATAAAATTACAGAGCATATAACTCAATTTAATGGAATTCACATGGCATGGTGTGGCCTTAACTACCACGACATAGCAATAATAGTCACTACGCACGGGCTCTCGTCACCTCGCACGTACGTAGTCCCCCACAACAATGACACATACTCATTTAATTCACCTATGGGAAAAATTCTCACTTACAAGGTTATAAAGGAGACTTACCTCGCGTCAAGTCTACATTCCGGGTCAAGAATGCGCCCGAAATTCCAAATTCGTCGCCCAAGGACTCAAAACTAGTCAAATATTGCATAAATAAATCAATCTATACTCAAAAGTATGAAATTTCCCTATTTAAATGATTACTTCAACCTAAATTGCAAAATCCCAAAATACGCCCCCGAGCCCACATGCTCGGATTCCGGAAATTTTTGCAGTAAAATATCACCCATGGTCTAAGGATCAATATTATATAGTTTTGGTTTGATTCCTCAACAAATTTCTTGGTCATTTCTCATTTTTGTCAAAAACCTAAATTTTTACTCTAACCCATGGTTTCAACTAATTGTGGTGTTAATCTACCTAACAATTCAAGTAATAAGCTAAATTCATAGTAGGGATTACTTACCTCACAGTAGCTAGGTCGAATACCCTTCTTGCATGCTCTCAAAATCGCCCAAGAATGAATAAAAGTGGTCAAAAATGGCTAAGTCCCGTGTTTAAAAAGAAGTGCAATACCTACAGGCTTTTCGCACCTGTGAAGAAGGGGAAGAGGGCCTGGTTTTGCACCTGCGGTGGGAAGTCCGAACCTGCGGCTCTACTTCTGCAGAAAGGGGCCCGCACCTGCGGAAATTGGCAACTCCCTCAAGAGTCGCACCTGCGAGACTGGGACCGCAGGAGCGGTCTCGCACTTGCAACCGGACCTCCGCAGGTGCGGTCGCAACCAGACCTGGTGCACCAGCAGTCATTTTAGGCTGGTTTTTGCCTCGCTCGATGCCTGAATGGCATCTGGGCCCACCCGAGACCCCATCCAAATATACCAACAAGTCCTAAATCATAATACGAACTCGCTCGAGCCTTCGGAACGTCCGAAACAGCGTTAAATCTAAAAATCACACCCCAAAACCTATTGGATCAAACTTAAGAACTGCGAGTTCTTTGAATTCGCTAACAATGCGTCGAACCTATCTATACTACTCGGAATGACACCAAAATTTGCAAGCAAGTTATAAATGACATAACGGAACTATTCCCGGTCTCAGAATTCCGTTCGGACTTTGATAACACAAAAACACGTTCCAAACCTCAATTTGAACTTTAAGGACATTCTTATTTCACCATTTGGCGCCGAAACGCTCCCGGGTCATCCAAAACCCGTTCCGAACACACGCCCAAGTCCGAAATCATCATATGAACCTACCGAAATCTTTGAATCTCAATTCCGGGGTCGTTTACTAAAAATGTTTACTGAAGTCAAAATTGGCCTTTAAGACCAACCTTAAAGAACTAAGTGTTCCTATACTCCTTCAAACTTCGAACCACCCGTCCCCCCAAGTCATAAATTAGTAAAAGCAACTACGGAAAGTCTCATTTAGGGGCACGGGGTCCTAAAACGCAGAACGAACGGTCAGGTCGTTACAAGTTAAGTATCAAACGATCGAAATAATTGCAGAAGTTCTAGAGATATATTGGATATTAATGAATTGTTTGGTGGAAATTAATAGTTTGGGAGGTAATTTATGTCAAGTACTACCAATAGTTTCAAAATCGATAAAACAGAGACTATAAAAGCTAGCTTGTCAAAGTTATACTTCTGGTCTCAATTGAAAAAGATTCAACTGACAAGAAATATAAAATAAGAACAGATCCAATATTCAATGTCTTCTTGCTTCGTGTCGGAAACGAAGAAGAGCATCTAATAAAAGATGATTTGGTTCTTCCTGAACACTTGGTTATCAATCTCACTGGTAATAGTATGCATTTAATTAGAGAAATATTTATATTATTAGACTAAAACGCAATTTATGCAAATCACATGATAGAGTTAAAATGATATACTAGCTAGCAGAAATGATTATGTTGATCAACTAAATAAAAGATTGATTGCAAAATTGTAAATTAAAAACCAAAATATTTTTCTGTTTTGATTCAGCAGAAACTGATACCAATAATTACTACCAAGAGAATACTTAAATACTTTAATACTAAATGACCTTCTACCATATATGTTTGTTGTCAAGTTTATTATTTCCTACGTATGTTAGTGTCACCGTATATATAATAGACTAAGTTAAAATTGATCTTCCATTGTATATAGATTGATTTTGAAGAAAAATATATCTGTCATGCTACTGAAAAACTTAGATACACCAAATAACTTATGCAATAGCACACAGATGGTATATAGAAGTTTTGACAATAACGTCATACATGCAAAATTATGATACTGGTCAATGTGCTTCTAAGTATATTCTTGTCCCTAAATTCAGCTTTCATCTTTGAAACTAAGGAATATCCTTTTAAGTTTGTGTGAAAATAATTTTTAGTATGTTTATGTTTTGCAAATATAATAAATAAAGCACAAGGACAGACATCCTAAATATTGGACTATATTTACCGCAATATCTTTTCTTGCACGAACAACTGTATGTTGCACTTTCAAGAGGGATATCAAGATCAACAACAAGAGTTTTGGTTAAGGCAGAGCGACCAAAGCATTAGGAGGAAACATACACAAAAAAATATTGTCCACAAAGAATTGTTCGTTAAGATATCATCATATTAAATGCTTTTAAACTACAATACATTATCTAACTAACATGACAAAATTGATCATTTGTGTAAGTTTTGATGATGTCATTTTATTTTAAATTCATGTATTATGCTAATGTAATAATATTTTTCGGCATTTAGATGATTGTTGTATTATTATACATAAAATTTCTCTCATTAATTAAATTTTATTGTTCCTTCATATAAATAAATGTTTAAATCATCATGCGTCATTATTAACGTGCAATGCACGTTCATAGATACTAGTACATATAAATATAGATATATAGATTAGATTTGTCTAATATCTATTTAGATTATGTATAAGATTCATTAAACTACTTTCATTAATTATATTTTTATTTATAATTAATGTTGTCCTAAAATTGCCAAATGACTTCATTTTAGCTTGCCACTTGGCTTAACCAAAATGTATAGTACCGTCCTTTTAATATAATATAGATATAGATTACATAACTTTTCAAAGATTTTATTACTATTATAATTGGTGGAAAAATATTTCCTTATCAATTGAATATCAAGTCATTACCTGACTTTTCAAAGACTATATTACTATTACAATTGGTGAAAAAAATCCTATAAATTTACTTAAGTCTTTATCCTATTTTTGGCTATAGAGTTGAGTAATTTATGGAATCCGTTCAGCTTGTTTACAAATTCTTGATCATCAACTCATTGTAATAGCTCTTAATTACATCACTCACCCAAACAGTTAATCTTTGCATAAATTTGGACTAGTTTTTATTCCCCGACTTGAGATACTAAACATGCCCTCCCTTATTAAAAAAAAAAATTAGTAGTCTGTTGCATATATCTGAAAAACTTTGCAAAATTGACTTGATAAAAGTTGGAGTGCGTAAAGCTAAAACCCGATAATAGTTGACTGCGATAGATACTACTTTTTTCTGTATAATCTTTAGAGCAAAAATGATTTAGGCTGCTCGCTCGAGTAAACTTATTTTCTAAAGTAGCGTAACTTGATTTTTGCACTCCTTTGAAAAATCTCTTTCAAACAATTAGCAGCTGATTATCACCCACATTATTAATTGACTGAAATTAGGAATTCTTATTTCCGCTACTAAAGTTTCCTTGTTGAAAAAAGAGAACATAAAAATCGGGAAAAAAGACAAACACAACAAACTTTATACTTGGGTGTTTTAGAGTATAGTGCTACTGTTTTATATCCATTTCGTGGGGAGACCTTCAATACTACTTGTAAGTGAAAGGAAAACCTCCAATAAAGTGGGTAAACCTTCTTAAAGAGCTCAGTTAACAGTTGAACGTGGTGTGATTTTTTCTTTAGAAAAAAATCAACATTAAGGGAGAGAATTCAAAATCTAACCATTGCTTGCCAATTGCAATCTCTCTTTCTCTTGCTTATTTATTTTCAAATTGGTGCATATTTAACAGGCTTTGGTTTGAAGCTGTAGAGTTGGTGGCACTGTATCTGCACGCAAAAACCAAGGTCAAGGCAATGCTGCTGAAGCTGTCCAAAAGCAAATGGCCCAACGATAACAAACAATGTTAACATAACTACAGTTATCTCCAGAACTAGAGGTTAAGAGCAGACTTGTGTTGAAACAGAGGTAAAAATGCAGACTCTGATCACAGTTTTTCAGACACAATGAAAGTGCAGTACAATAGTATAAGAAGAAAAGAGCCGAATTGAAAAGCAGAATGGAGAGTTCTTAACAAATAACAAATATAATCAAACAGATGCAATGATGGGAGAAGATGGAAACAGTGGTATTGATAGAAATGAAGAGGATGTCATTGGTAACAGTGGAGATGATAACTAAGAAAATGGACAAAAACAGCAGAAAATGAGAGATGCTGCAGGTGTAGAAAAAGAGAACTGAAATATGCTAAAAAGAGAAACGAAGATGCTAGTGGTAATTGTGACAAAAATGGGGAAGAGGAAATCAGAGAAGTGCTACAGGTGTATACAAAGATATCCTAGGAGACACAGTGGAAGAAGATGAATATGAAGGAAATGGAGAAAGAAATGGAGAGGGGAAAGGAGGAGAGAGAAATCGGAAGGAAGTACTAAGCAGACTACCAAGAAATTTAAGAAAAGGAATAAGAGGAAGATAAAGGCAAATGAAGCCTCTGAAGTGAGAAGTAAAAATGTGCAGGCTATGAAGAAAGTATCCTCTAAAGGCAAGGCTCAGCAGGACTCGAGAAGCTTTGGCGTCCAGAGATCACAATGTGCTGAATTCTTTGATCTCTGCAGGTTCTATTAGAAAGGATCAGAGAGAAAATGTCTCCTAAGGTGCTGATGCCTCCAAGCAAGTTAGGCTCCAGAGATAAAGCTAAGGTGACCCTTGCAGTGATAGATCAAGTAGCTTTTAACAGACGTTCCGCAAGGATCAAAATGTACTAGTTTTGAATACTTGAAGGACTATTTATAATCCATGTGAAGTACAGGAATGACTTCGAGTAATTGTAAGAACTTAAAGGACTATTTCTGGGTTTTTTCTCCCTATATCATCTTTTAAACTCTTTTTATTCATACATTTCAACTATTACTTTTATTCAACTCAAAAGTAGCTTCTTGAAAACTTTATTGGCTTAATCTTTACTAGTCAAGCTAGGCCATCCAAATTGAGAGGGGAATAGCTTCTTCTTAGTACTACCTTTTGCAGTAAAAGTTGGACTGAATTACAAGGATTCAGAATTTCAAGACAACAATCTCACACATCTACTGGCAGTATGCTGAAATAAAGGCCCAAGTAAATGTAAGTGGTTCATTCACCCAAAAATATCAGGTCAAACAATAAAATGAATGACAAAATCAGGAAGATGCATTACTTAATAAAAAAATCTAAATATTCCAAGGAAATCTAAGCTTTTCATTTTAAAATACATAAAAATTACTTACTATGCAAGTACACTGCCTCATAGTGAGAAGAGCATACAGCAAGGATACAAAGAGAGTTAGAAGCATAATGTTAAATGATAGTAGCTTCTACATCATCAAACTAAATACAAGTGAAAATAAGTGTTGTAACACAATGAAGAGAAGCAGCCAACTTGGTTATACATGTAAACTAAATTCATAACTAACAAATTATTTTAGATGAGTACAACAGAAGGGAGTTTGCTCACAGTGAACAACAAACATCTATCAAGAACAGAATTACAGTTAAATGGTAAAAAGAAAGGATGTTCAAGTAAACCTCATCACAAAAGTTTCTCTGTTAGCCTAATCATGAACGAATTGACAGCAACTGCATCCAAAACTATCCATGATGATTCAAACAGTTCATGGAAGAACTCAGCCCCTGTCTCTTCAGCCGAACTACTGAACGCAAGCCCAAACGCATTTCCCTGGACTGCACCAAGTCGTGGCTTCCCACATATTGCTACAATCAACACTTTGCTTCGTTCCTGAGTGTAGCAGACACAGATCAATGGTTTCATCCTTGCTCCTTTCTCACGTAAAGCATCCATCAAAAAGTAACCAAATTTAGTTAAAGCCTGAGGGTGACACAGGAGCTTTGCATCTGCTGAGTCTTCAAGCTTCACCCACCTAAATTTACTCCCACTTCTTATAGAACCTTTCTTGGTTATTGCTGCACTCCCTTGTCTAAGAATTGCCCTTTGAACCTTGATAGCTTGTCGCATTCCAGTTTCCAACTTCTCAAGCTTGGTCAAGGACAACGCATCATACGCCTCTCCAAACTGTCTGGATGCACATGAGCCATCTGACTCTACAGATGACTCTAGAAGTGCAGTAACCCCATACACCACATCTGCTGCTGAAACTTTTGAACTATACCCATGAAGCAACAAGAAACCTCTGTAGTAGAAATCAGTGAGCCCAAACTCAGGCAGATATTGTTCAAACATGTCCTTCATTCTCCTCTTGATTTCGATGCTCATGTACTGAAACTTTTGTTTGCATTCCTCACGTGCAAAACCCATTCGAGCTAAAAGAAGCTGCATCTTCTTAATCCCATTGTCACTCCATGTCTTCAATTTAGTTGCGATGTAGGACGAACACAGCATTGAATCAAACAAGTTCCACTCTTGTAACAACATCAACCTTGGCTCATACTCATATGCAATCCTCGAAGAATTTGGTGCTGTGACCTTCGTTCCATCCTTGAGAGTTACTGAGGTAATAGAGTCTAAATTGCCTGAGCTATTGATATGCTGTTCTAGCTCCATTACCCCAGCTTGATATCGCTCATCAGTTAATCTCTCATGAACAAACTGATCAGTTAAAGCTACACAGGCCAACCAAAGCAATGCATTCGTGTTCTTTCTCAAAAAATGGGACAGTTCATACATCAAGCAACCGGATGGCTTCCCATGGAAGGTACCCATATAATAGTAATCCCTCTTTAATTTCCCAAAAAGCTTAACATGGTCACTCTCATTTTCCTGAGAAACCCGCCTCTTCTTCCTCGTCCCACCTCCATCCTCCTCCTCACTCTCACTATCATTTTCATCTTCGCTATCCGACTCCTCTTCAAACTCATCATCACTATTCAAATCACTAGCATTTGCCAAAGCAGACACATCAAAATCATACGCTAAATCAGCCTGCTGCTCATCATCCTTAGTATATAGGACAATAACCCGGTCATTCTGGTCACTCAAATTATGCAAGTGTATAGGTCTATGACTATCCACTACGAAAACACGTGCTAAGGGACCAATTTCTAGAACCTTCTTAAGATCCCTTTGAGACCCCCAATTAATCAGCAAAATTGTAATAGGCTCGTCAGCAGCTGACCCTAGATTATCCCCAGTGTACTTATGAATCTCTCTAAAACTTGAAACGGGATAACAAGCATATCTAACAGAATCAGATTCAAGGACATGTCCAATTATCTTGAGAGCACAGAGCGAATCAACATCAGATGTTGAGGGGAAAACTAGCAGCGGCGACGTAGAAGCTGAAGCTAGAGCTGAATCCCGCAATTTGGTATAAAATGATTCAATACTATGTTCTCTCACCATAACTTTATCAGCAACGTACTAAGAAAAATTTCAATAATTGACAAAAGTTTAGCCCACGCCGCAGCTTGCAGCGCATGAAACAAAATTTATCAGATCTGGAATATTTTTGAATTATTTTCTGTGGACTGTATTAGAGCAGATGGGATTTAAGATAGGTGGTTTTGCACCTTTGGTGAAAGGAAATGGAAGAAAAAAATGAAAAGATAACGGATCTATTATTGAATTGAAGAGTGAATTAGGGTTTGGAAGAAATACCTGAAACTGATATTTAGTTCTGCTATGGTATTGCCATTAATGGTCAGCGAGATAGGCGCAGAGAGAGGGAGAGAGCGGAGGAGGAGGGAGTGAAATTGAAATCCTGAAATTGGCATATACTGTACTATTATTGCTTTTTTCGTATGAATTTCGAATTTTGAACGACCGCCAAATTTTGGCGGCGATTTTGAGTTTTTTCGCTGAAAAGTTTGACTTACCAGTCACCAAATGCTAAACTCATGTGACTTTACTTTAGTAGTTTCTATTTTTTTCTTTTGAGATAATTGCACATACCTCCCTATAAGTTTTCTTATAGTGCATACTAGTCCAGTAGATTATACAAATCTCATTTCTTTAACTTAAAAGCAGAAAGCTGGTGTAATTGTGGAAAAAGCTGAATGATTTGTTAGGGAAGTCTTCAACGAGTTTGCCTTTTTATTTTTTTCGAATCGGTGTTTGTTCATAAAATTTCTAATTTTCACTTGAAGTTGCACTTCAAAAACAACTCAAACTTAAATTTATGTCCAAACACAACTCTAAATTTCAAATACCATTTTTTGGAATTTTACAATTCTTATGTCCAAACGCCTACAGTAGGATAAATATTTATCTGCATTCGATAATATCAAATCAAATAATTTAATAGCATTAGCAGTTAAATATAAATAACAATACATATTACTGGACAATAGTTAAGGAAAGAGTGTGTATACAAAACGTGTGTCTTGAATCCATTAATTAGGTGTGAAAGAGTCCACTGTTCATTTTTCAATTTCCCGAAAACAAGTATTACCTGAGACACATTTAGGATTAAGGACCCGTTCGGCCAATAATTTTGTCAAAATAAATTTGAGTTTTATTTGGCAAATATATATTTGGTCATAAATTTTGCCTGCATTTTGGCAAAATTCCAAATCTCAAATCTCAAAATCAGTTGGGCCAAAATATCACTATTATATTTTATAAAAATTGCCCCAAACTTTTGTATTTTATCAAAAGCCCACCATTTATTATTTTGTAACAATGTTGTTTCGTCTTCTCGATCGTCTGATAGTGTATCATGTAGTTCAGTATAAAAATAAAAATTGTGTACCAAATTTATTTATGTTCAGGACTATGATTTGCGATAATATAAAAAATGTTATTGATAATGGTATTGTTGGATATTTGTGATAGTTTTTAGAATTTGTGCGTATAAGTCATGTTTTTTCAAAATAAATTTGCAAAATATATTTTGAAAACTGATGTCCAAACACATTTTTATCTTCAAACTAAACTTCACCAAAATCAGATTTTTCAATACAAATTTGAGAATCTATGGTCAAACGCTAGCTTTAAACTCTATGGGTTTGACCTTTAAGGTTCTTCATATTGAACATAGAGGAATTTTCATAAATCACTATTGTTTTGTGGCTATTAACTTCATATAGATACCATATACATAATTACTTCCTACAGCTACTATTCAGTTGTTACGGTAGTGTATTTGATGTATTTGCGCGGCTGTATTCATCAATACAGCAGTAAAAAATGCCTAAAAACAAGGCAGTCCAGTTGTATGTGGATGTATTCACATGTATTCGGCGTTGCTACATTCATGAATACAACATCAAAAAGCGCCTAAAATCAAGGCAGTCCAGTTGTACGCACATGTATTCAAATATATTCGCGCCATGTGTTCATGAATACAGTAACGACAATCACCTTAAAAATAAGTATGTCCAATTTTCTTATAAAGAAAATAATATCAATTAGCGTGATACACTCCTAATATAACTCAACAAATAATTCTTACATGCCTCATTATCAACCCAATTAATTAGAATAAAATTTCAGTTGTATATAACTATTGTATTTGACTTCAGTATTTAGTGTATTTCAATATATTTTTTACTGTTGCATTCATTAGATTTAATGTTTGTATTTCTTCTATTCACTATTTTATATTCAGTGTATTCAAATGAATTTGTATTAGCAGCATTTTAGTTATTCCTAATACATGTTATTACTGTTGTATTCAGTATATTTCATTGGTTGTATTCACTATATTTCTATTTCTATTCAGTATATTTTACTGTATTTCATAGTATTTTAAAATTAAATTCATTCACCGTTTATCGTTTGTTCTATTTTAATGTTTGTATTCAGTGTATTTCATTATCTATACCTGGTATTCATGCATGAATACATGTGTATTCAGTTGTATTTAAAAAAATACAAACTTTCAAAATAAATAAATACATGCAAAAAATAATGTATTTATATAAAAAAAATACAATATATTTGAGTGAATTTGTACATAATACAGTGTGTTTGTATCATTGTATGTGACTAAATAGCAAAGAAGGGAAGAAAGTTCGCCGGATATGGCATTTTTCGGCCAAGCAAAATATTGTATACATTGTATAACTAAAAATGGAGACGAACAAAAACCTCGGCCCTCAAATCTTCTCTCGTGTATTAAATATTATAGTATCCGTGTAGAGGAATCCACTGTAATATCCAATGTAGAGAAAGCCGCAATCTACTTCTTTCTAACATTGCAGTACAAATACATTGCAAATGTCAGGCGTAAAAACTAAACAGTACAAATCCATTGCAATATTCGGCGTATCAACTAAGCAGGTATTCTGCTCTAACAGAGAGATAAGGAAGAGAGAGAGAAAGACGAAAAAATTTGTTGGGATTTTGAGAGAGAATCGTGTGTTAATTGAAAGAGAGAGAGAGAGAGGGAGAGAGAGAGAAGAAATAATATGAGAGGGAATCTTGTGTTAATTGAAAAAAGAGAGGAAAAACATAAATAACATATTTCATGTCTCAATGATAGTAATACCATAAATACTTATTTTGCTATAAAATGTAAAAGGTAGTTATAGAAAATAATATTTTAAATTAATTTTAATTTATAATAAATAGGGTATATACATTTGCTATAGGAGGTAAAATTTGCTTAAATATATTATATTTTTAAATTTATGGGTTTAGACTGGCTATGCGTTGCAATTTTAGTGAATATTTATGTTAATTTCATAGCTATTACCTTGATACCAAAGAAGAATTCGACCCAATGTTTTATTTGTGTCCTAGTTGATCTTGATTCGACATTAGAAATATATTGATTTTCCTCAATAATATAATACATTTATCTGTAAAATTATGTGTATTTGATTCTATCCAAAAATAGATATTCTTGGTGGAAAAAAATGTGAATGAAAGATCCCACCGAATTGAATTGGGTCCATGAATCTAAGAAATTGTAAGAAATTATTTATATCTCTCAATTCGAAATTTATACTCTATATTGAAAATATTAGGTTTGGATGAACCCGATAGTATAACACTACATGCGCCTTTGAGTATTACTATTCGAAAAGTTAAACATACATATTCTTATTAAAGCATTGTGATTTATAAGTAATAATTTTGTAGTTTTTTATGCACTTTATAACTATATAAATTTTATTAAGGAACATATTAACACTACATTGTGATTACTGTATTTGAAAGGCAATGCAGTAATCTGAAAAAAGTTTAAATTATGTGTACCGCCGATGTATATAACTAATATCTATCTCTGAAACCATATACCTAGCGGGAGAGCAACATAAAATATTACATAGTAAACAGACAGTATAGAATAGGTTCCTTAAACACCTCACCGCGGCGCGAAAAGCGTTGTCTTGCAACATTAGACTTCATGTATACAAAATAGCACCACTAGAAATCAGGGAAAAATCGATCAAGTTATACCGACCAACGTTAGTCGGTTAACGAAAGCGACCAAAAGACCGTCCAAAACGAACGAAAACTACAAAAAAAATATTTTATATATTATTTAAATTTCATACTGACCAACTTATATTAGTCAAAATTAGACCGCAGTGGTCCGACATGGTTATTCAAAATAACTTTTTTATTACCGACCAACATTGGTCGGTAATGTAGACCCATAATTTTAGATTTTAGTAATTATATTATTATTTAAAATATTTTATAAAATTTATAGAATTTATAGTTAAGTTTACAGACCAAAGTCGGTTGGTTATTGCAGGGGAAAATTTTACCGACCAACTTTGGTCGATATATAATTTTTTGGAAAATAACCGACCAAAGTTGGTCGGTTATTAGGTCAAACATGGTCAAATTTTTTGAATCACGTTAATATTTACTATCTAAATAATATAAATGTAATACGTTAACACTTTATTTTGTAGTACAAATAATGAATACACTAACATATACTATAACAAGCTATATATAGTTAATTAAGCAGTACAAAGAAGTGTGTGTGTGTGTGTGTGTGTGTGTGTGTGTGTATGTGTGTGTGTGTGTGTGTATAGGTATAGCCGCATATATATAAAAACATAAAGCGCCAGGGTCACTGGGTAGGGTTTGGATAGACTGGTAAAGAAGCAATAATCTAATTAGTATATATAATTGATCATCATCAAATATATCTATCTGTAAATTGATTAATCGACTTGTAACTTACTTAGATGCATCGATGAATATTAAAAAATAAAACGTTTCGACCTATGATGAATATAAAAAATAAACCGTCTCGACCTATATCGATTAATCTATATCATGCACTATTAGTGATGATTGATTTATCAATTGATAGAGTTTTCGTATGTAGTAATGCATGTGATTGATCATCAATTATAATATTGTGTGTGTGTTTGTGTGTGTGTTTGTATGTGTGAAATTATTCATATACTTAATTATAACTTAGAAAATTAACTTAATTAGATGCTTATAATTTATTAAAAATAATTAGTTAATATAATTATTTATAAAGATTATGCTTATGGTTTATAATTATTTATCATAAATAAATAAATATATATATATATATATATATATATATANATAAAATAAATTATTATAACTTATAATATTCTTTTATAGTTTATAATATTTTAAGAAATAAAAACACACACACACAAAAATAATAATTTAGTTTTTTAAAAAAAAATAACCGATAAAAGTTGATCAGTTAATAGTCAAAATACAGTCAACACATGTCACTTAGTGTAACGACCAAAATTACCGACCATCGTTGGTCGGTAATTCTAATTTCAGATCCCAAATGCAGGATTTCCCCATCAGTTCTCTCACTCTCTTCTCCCTCACACACACAACACCATTCCCCCTCTCCTTCCCTATTTCCCTCACACAAATCGCATTCCCCACCCCACGTCGCCACTCCCCCGTCGTCGCCGCTGCCGCTGCTACTGACTCCATCACTGCACCCCTCCTTCTCCACCTCTTAAAAATTTTAAGTTTGAATTACAACTTATATCTTTTTTGTATAAATTTAATTTATTGTTAATTAGTTAATTTGTAACTTGATTGTTTAACTTTGCACTGTATTAAAATCTAGGGTTTAGGTATTGTTTTAATTGAATTGAAGAAATTACATATGGTGTAATTTGAATGTTTAAGTTTGTATTGACTAGAATAGTTTAGTTAGGAATTGAATTATTAACTTTGTTGTGTGAATTGTACTTTCAGGGTATGAATTGAATTTTTAGGGGTAAGTGTTGAATTTTTTGGATAGAGCTTATGTTTTGTGAGATTAATTGAATTGTTTAGGGTATGAGTTTGAACTTTTATGATATAAATTGAACTTTTATAGGTAACGATTTTTCTTTTTGGATATGAATTAAACTTTTAGGATATAAATTAAACTTTTAGGAGTAATGGTTGAACTTTTAGGATATAAATTGAACTTATAGTATATGTTTAAATTGGATGAATTACAATTAATTATATTTACTATAATTTAATTTTGGTGTAATTAGTAAAAATTAATTATCTTAATTAACTAAAAATGATTTAATTAATTTATAATTATAGAATAAATTAAGTAGTTCTAATACTTATGGAAATATCTCCATTTATTTTTGTATTATTTGTATAGATGGAACATCGTACTTGGATGTACAATAGGAATTATCCTAATCGACGGGGATTTCAGGAGGATTTTATAGAAGGGGTTGATGACTTTATTAGACATGCAATGTCACTTTCATCATACCAAACTGAATGAGTAATTAGGTGCCCTTGTGTCAAGTGCGATTGTGTGAAATTTAAAAAACCGGAGGAAGTTAAGCTTCATCTTTATAGGAAGGGGTTTATAGAGAATTACTTTGTGTGAACTAATCATGGAGAGATCGATGGTAGCCGTGGAATATTTCATAACATGGTTGTTAGTAAAAGTAGTAGGTCGGTGGAGAATAAAAATCATGATCCTATAATTCAGGATATGGTTATGGAGGCTTTTGAGATGCACTCTGGGGGCGAGCCCAACGAAATGTTGAACAAACTCCTAATGGCGATGCAAAACGTTTTTATGAATAATAGTTAGAGGAAGTTAGTCGTCCACTACGTGAATAAAGTCTGCACTCTGAGTTGTTTGTTGCAGTTAGATTACTAAGTATCAAATCTGATTAGAATATTTCTTAAGCGGCCATGGACTCTTTCATTGACCTTATGAGTGAACTAGTTGACCCAAATATCAACTTACGTGGTGATTTCTATAAGGCAAAGAGGTTGATTTCTAAGTTAGGACTTTCGTCAATGAGAATTGATTTTTGTGAAGATGGTTGCATATTATATTATAAAGATGATGCAAATTTAGAAAGTTGTAAATTCTGCAAGCCTCGTTTCAAGAGGATTTCCAGCCGGAATATGGTCACTGTGAAGGTGATGCATTATTTAATCTCTTATACCTAGGTTAAAGAGGTTATATGCGTCAATGAGTTTTGCTCCTCATATTAGATGGAACTTTAAAAATAGAAGATCACCTGGTGTTATGTGTCATCCTTCATATAGAGAAGCTTGGAAGCACTTTGATAGGACATATTCAGATTATGCTAGTGAACCAAGGAACACTAGGTTAGGTTTGTGTGCGGATGGCTCTACGCCTTTTTCTATATCTACGACACCATATTCATGTTGGCCTATCTTTCTTACACTTTATAACCTACCACCGGCATTGTGTATGACTAGTCCATATATGTTTTTAAATTGCATTATCCCCTGTCCACGTAATCCGAAAAATTTAATTGATGTATGCTTACAACATTTGATTGATGAGCTAAAACAGTTGTGGTGTGATGGTGTTGAAATATCTGACATATCAACCAAGCAGAATTTCAGATTGCGTGCTAATTTAATGTGGACTATTCATGATTTTCCTTCGTATGGAATGTTGTCTGGGTGAATGACTGTTGGGAAGCTAGCTTGTCCTTACTGCATGGAAAATGGTAAAGCATTCACTTTGAAACATGGCCGAAAGCAATCATGGTTTGATTGTTACTATCAATTCTTGCCTGGTGATCATGAGTTTATAAGGATAAAAAATGCATTCAAAAATAATAAAGTGGAATATGATTCACCACCTTCGATACTTTCAGGTGAGGAAATTTGGGAGAGGGTCCAGAACTTCAGTAAAGTTACTGAGGCTCCACCTTCTAGATTCCCCGGATATGGTGTTACTCATAACTGGACGAAACAAAGTATATTTTGGGAGTTGCCTTATTGGAAGAATAATCTTCTCTGACACAACCTTGATGCCATCTGAGAAGAATTATTTTGATAATTTATTTAACACAGTGATGGATGTTAAAGGTAAGACAAAAGATAACCCAAAGACTAGAATGGACTTACAAGAATATTGCAGGTGACCTGAATTATACTTGCAGACAGCAAACAATGGTAAGTTGTTCAAGCCCAAAGCAAGATACACATTCACTTTGGAGGAAAGATGACAAATTTGTGATTGGGTTATGAAATTGAAGATGCCTGATGGTTATGCGTTGAATCTAAGAAAAAAAATTAGATATGCAGGTAGGGAAGTTGAGCCATTTGAAAAGTCATGACTGTCACGTTTTCATGGAGACCTTAATGCCTATTGCATTTTGTGGTTTGCCTGAAAGAATCTGAAAACCCATCACAGATATTAGTTTATTTTTCAAAGACTTGGTGTTCTACCACCTTAAGGGAAGAAAACCTACTTCGGATGGATCATAACATTCGTGTAACTTCTAGTAAGATGGAAAAAATATTTCCATGTGGTTTCTTTGATGTGATGGAACACCTTCCAATCCACCTTGTACACGAGGTACAACTTGGAGGGCCTGTTCAACTCGCAGTCACACGGATCGCAACCATCTTCATCATTGTTGATACCCAATTTTTCCTAAAAAAGTATTTCAAAATGCATATATGTCTTCAAAATCATGCATTAACATCAATTGGTATTTTTCCAAACTTTTCTACATATTTTATTAATTTGCCCAGTATTTTATTCCAATAAATAATTACAAAATTGCATCACACATGATTTAAATTATTTTCTTGATTTAATATTTATATAATGGTCCTATTAAGTCCAAATTATTCTATAAATAGCCAATTTGGCATCTTCTGGCTACAATTGCAATAACTTTACAATTGTAGCCCATGCGTATAATTTTTGTATTATTTTTTACCAGAAATTAGTCTTTTGTATTTCAAATACTAAATGACCATTTTTAAAACATCTCTATACATGAAATTCATTTTTTATAATTAGTAACTATTTTACAAATTATTTTTTATCAATTTATTTGGGGTATTTAACAACTAGCCATTTTTATTTTGATTCTAGCCTAAACTAGCTAGCCCAAATACCTGATACACTAGCCCAATATAACCCAAGCCCAAACTCCTACCTAATCCGACCCAAATTCTTATTAAATCCCGACCGTTGATCATTTTAGATCAACGGTCCAGATCCCCCTTACCATAATTAAACCCAAACGACCCCCCCCCNGGGCCTTTCATGGCTCTCTTATGCCGGTATTACTTGTCTCTAAGGTCCTCAAGGGACGAGGGCCAGTCCACTCACACCTTGGGCCTGTTCTTTCCTGTTTCAAGCCGCCATGGCTCGATCTTGAGTAAGATCTTTTTATTTTTGCCTAAACCTATGGGTCTCTAAGCTGGTCTCTTCATCTCTGCGTTATTTTTACGAAAAACTACTTCCATCTCTTGAACTTCTGACCGTTTTCCATTTGTTTTTATGAAAACCTACTTTCATCTCTTGAACTTCTCAGATCTGTACAGATCTGAGATGGATCGAACTGTTTTCCGCTTGTTTTTATGAAAACCTTCTGATTTTCAAGTGTCTGTTCATTTCTTCCTGACTAGGGTTTACTGAAAATCATCTTCTCCCAAAGTTTTCCGATTTTGAATGTGTAATCTTATGTTCTTATGTGCTTTTGACCGGTTTATGTTGAGTTTGCCTAAACCCTAGTCTATTTATGCTAAAACTCCATTTTTTCTTATACTTTGCTTCGATTCCGAGTTTGACCGTGTTACTTGCGCATTGTTTTCGATCTATGCTTTGATTCTCATGATTTCCTTTAGCTTAATTCGATAACCTGTGATTTTTACCCTAGTACGTCTTTATTAGGGTTTGTGATTCTATTCTCGGCTGATCTAATATGTTTATGCTTGGCCTACTTGTTTATTCATGGAAACCTATGCTGTTTTCCTTAAAATCAGTATTATTTCGAGTCCTTGATTCACTGATTTGCTATGGTAATACTTGTATGCTGATTTACGGTTATTTCCCTATTTTTTATAACTGTTAAGTATTTCTTGCCTTATCTTTGATTAACCGTGAAATTTGATGACTCTTATTAAGTGTTTCCTTAATTAAACTTTTTTGTATTTATCCCTAATTACCTACTCTGTACCTAAGGTTACTTGATTTCCTTCTTAATTATCTGCCCTGCTCTTGACCGTTGGTTGATTACCCCATAATTGGTGGAAACTTGGTTAATTTTATGTATGATTGAATCTGTAATTTTCCCTAATTGCTACATAATTGATTCTTTACCTTATTCTGTCTAGCTCTCAACTGCTATATATACTCTCTTCCATTCTCGTTTCTAAGACACTGACACTGAACTCAAAACACACGAACACATTAGTTCAAAAATCTCTCTATCATACTCAAAGCTTTTCTGCTCTCTTTTTTCTTTGTTACTTACTTACTACTGTTCTGAAATAGCCGGATGCAAGCCAAGGCTAATTATTGTGCTCTCTTAACCTTCACTTTGTGTTTAATATCCCCTTACTGATATGTTCTGATTTCAATTCAAGTCCCAAAACCAACATGTTTTTGTTACTGCTTCAGTTTTCATGTTTCTGATTTGTTTCTATCTATGGTTTTGTTGTTCAACATGTAATTGACATGTCTACATCATTGTTCATCTAGCATATTATGTTATTCCCCACTCAGGATCAGTATGCTTATGAATATGTTACCCTTGTAGTATGTCCCAATATGATATGCTCTATCTCATGTTTACCTATTTTCTAGCGTGAACCTTTCTTTGCAAAGCGATTTGTATCCTAAGTTGTCTGATTCTGTGTTGATTCTGAAATTCATGCTGTGTTGGTACCATTAGCTATACCCTAATCCCTATAAACCCCCTACAAGAACTTCTATGATCCTGTATACTATGTGCTCTATGTGTCCCCAATTCCCATCACCCCTGTATGAAGGACTGCGATTTGAATGTGCTGAATCTGTTTGTGTTGTGATTAGTCTACTGTTTGTTAATTGTCCTACTCTTGTCAACAAACTTTTTTTTTTACTAAAAGACTCTCCTATTTTATAAAACTGTTTCAACTAAGTCTTTCCCAAACGCTGCCTTTCTATTAAAACCTTTTCAAAACTATGTCAATCACTCTCACTCTACTCTTAGGTCCTTAGGTTCTGCCCCTCTAGTGTATGACTGCCTTGGGATTCCTATGAGATCCCTTTGAACTCTGGTGCACTGGGGCTGGCCCTTCCACACTACATCTACTCAATTATGGTTATGAAATCTGGGTGTGAGCACACCCGGGATCCCTTGAGGTCCTTAGGGAACTCTGACACACCCGGATATGAGAAAGGCTATGAAACATTTGAGCACTTGAGGTTCTGGGAATCTGGACCTGTTTTTTCAGGCTCCCTATAGCTTAACTTCTTCTTTTCCTTTATCTATTTATGTAATTTAGTGAACT
The DNA here is from genome assembly GCA_005239505.1 of Nicotiana paniculata. Lineage (NCBI taxonomy): Eukaryota > Viridiplantae > Streptophyta > Magnoliopsida > Solanales > Solanaceae > Nicotiana > Nicotiana paniculata. Next base: position 23,489 of record ML351894.1, read on the forward strand.
GGTTTGTAAAAATTATTTGTAAACAGATATTGGGGATGGCTAGTGAAAAGGGAAGGGTAGCTATTTATGTTATCAACATCAAGAGGTAGAAACCATGCCTTAGGTTTACATTTTCTATATGTGCATTAGAATCCATGTTTAGGACCAATAAATTCTAAACATGTCATGCATTAGATATCATGTTTTAGATTTAATGCTTCAGCATCTCATTTGACCCTATTTATCACTTAGAAATCCTGCTTCTAGGCTAAATAATAGGCATCAACATAAAAATGTTGCCCTGCACATCCTGAAATTATCCTGTAACTTCCTGTGCAGTTAGAAATCATGCTTTAGGAATTCTACAACCATTCTGCATCTCTATGTGCATGGTAGATACCATGCTTTAGGATCTCACTCAATCACACTTAGTTAAACTACTGATGCATGAAAAAGGACATAAGACAGTCTCATATTTGATCATCATGTTTTAAATAAACTGGTGATAATCCCTGTATTTTGTAACACCTAAAAAATCATGCTTTTAGGTAAAACAACTTCTGAACTTTTTTTTAACAATTCTGGTAATTATTATGCACAATCTCACTCCTAGGCAAGCCTTAGGCAATCCATCTCTTTAAAAACTGGAAAACTGTTGCTTTGTGTTTACTGCCTAATGGTTAACAAGTTTTAAACTCAATAGGCAAACTGGTTAGGTCCTGCTTCTGTGTTTATAAAATTGAAGCTGCATATCTTCTGTGTTCTGATTTTCACTTAGACATCATGATCCTTCTTAATAATACTGTCCTTGTTTGTGTTTGAGACGTGCTGCTTATGTGCATTATATGTGGAGGTAAATCTGAGCCTCTTAACTGCTTTTTCCTATTTTATCTGTTCAAATCTTATCTGTTGTTGCTTGTCTCCTAGTATTTTCTCCTTTCAACCTTAGGGGTCTATCTAGAACTGCCTATAGGTAGAGCTCCTAAATTCCTCTAGGGACATTAAAAGGGACGGGTAACATCACGCATAGAGATCGTTAAACAACTCTCGCTTTACTAACCGCTAAGGGGTAGGGAAGGGTAGATATGGATATGATGGCCGGTGCGCTAATGCAACGTGTATCCCCTCTTCTCAGGAGTGATTACCGGGCATTTTACCGATGTGATCCTATAGGATAAACGACCTAGGACCCCCTATCCCTTACATATGTGTGTTTAGATCATAACTCTTTCAAATCTTGTATATGTATTTTTAGACTTTAAATCTTTTAAAACTTTAGCACATGTGTGTTCTTAGACTGTGAATCTTCCTAAAATCTTTATTTGTTTACCTATATGTTTTGTTTGCTTATGTGCTACCTGTCTTAAAGTTCACAAAGCTTGTTTGGCCGGGAACCACAATTGTTGACTTTAAGGGGTGCCTAACACCTTCCCCTTGAAGTAATTTCAAGTCCTTACCCTATCTCTGGTTATCTAATCCGCGTTTATAAATTACCCTTAATAGGTGGCTAACGCACCTTAAAATCGTTAGGTGGCGACTCTTCAATTCCTTATCCTTTTCCAAAAGGAAACGAGTTGTCCCAATAATGTCGAATACCCTGACCGACCCGAAAAGGGGAGGAAAGACGGGGCGCGACAGCATGGCGACTATGCTGGGGACTTATATAGGCTTTTACCATTTCAAACTGCTTTGTGAACTTGTCTTTACTTTGTTAATACTTGCGACCTTCACCTTTTCCCCCTTTATGTTCCATTAATTGATTATCTCTTTCAACTATTTATTCCTTTCAGAATCAAAACTGACGTGTTTCTTTTTGTTTTCTTCGTAACTGCTTTTTCAATTATAATTATTGTATTTACCGCTTTCATAACGTGCAATACATGACAACATGTTTTTATTGCTCATTTATTGTTGCATAATCATGCTCAACATCATATTCCATTCGTGCCTATTCAAATCCTATATCAACGCTTGATGAGTGTATGCGCCTTTCCATTTTATACCACCCCTAAATTCACAAAGGCTTATTTGCGGTAAAACCAGTCGATCAACGGTGCAGTTGACGGTTTCGTGCCTTTCCCCCTCAAGTTATCCGCTTGAGGGTACCAGTCTAAAACTCCATAGAAATGTTACTCTATTATATTGTGCACGCATCATGGTCAAACCTAGTCGGGTTAGCGTGTCGTCCGCACAATAACCCTTTAAGACAGCCTTATCCAAAAAAATCCACCGGGTTTTTCATAATCCCAATAGACGCAGTCACGTTCTGTGCATTTATTTAGAGAACTAAATAATTACATGCTAATCATAAGTGTATAAATAGTCGAGGGGTCTAACCTATCTATTTTGCAGAAAATGAGGCATGAAGTCCCCAGGTTCGGCATGGTCCAAAGAATAGCACCACTATTGTTGGATTGGTGGGAAGACCTCTCACCCAGTGACAAAGACCACGTGAAGAGGGTCCTCGGGAACTTGACCTCTTTACTGGATATTCAACCAAACAACATGTTGATCGAAGCATACACTATGTTTTGGGGCAGAGAAAGGTCTGTGTTCCGTTTTGGCAACATAGAAATGACCCCCCTCTTGGAGGAGATAGGGGGCTTTGCGGGTTTACCTTGGGACAATCCAGGTTTGTTGGTACCGGAGAACCGTGCCGCTAGGGGGTTCTTGAAAATGATGGGTTTAAAGAAGAACTATGGTTTAGAGTTCCTGACAGATTCCTACGTACCTTTTGATTATCTCTATGAACGATACGGCCATGGCAAATCTTATTGTATCTTCCACGACGAGTTCTCTATTACTTCCTTGGGTCACATTCACCGCAGGGTTTTCGTGATCGTCGTTTGCTTCCTGGGTCTGATGGTGTTTCCAAGCAAAGGAGACCGGATTCACACTAGACTGGCTATGGTATCCAAAATCTTAATGGAAGGCATCGAAGGGCAAACATATACCATTGTCCCTATGATCATAGCAGACATATACTGAGCCTTGGACAACTGCCAGAAGGGGACCAAACACTTTGAGGGTTGCAATTTGCTACTACAGGTTTGGTTATTGGAGCATCTCCAGAGAGGCCAATATCGTCAGGAATTTCCACGAAGGGCGTAAAATGATCATATAGCCTTCCACCACCCTAAGAGGATGACCTACATCCCTGATAGGTTTGTTCAACCGGAAAATGCTACATAATAGGCACATTTTTTTGATAATTTGACCGAGGACCAGGTTCAATGGATGTTCGAATGGTTCCCTACCAGCGAATCCATCATCCGATTGAGGGACGCTCCACACCTGGTGTTGATTGGTTTAAGGGGCATATATCCCTATGTTCCCATCAGGGTCATGAGACAGGCGGGTAGAAAGAAAGTTATACCGCGAGTCTCCAAAATGAGTCATTACAGGGCGAATTTTCAGGACGACGATATCCCATACAAATATGAGCTCAGCATCTATGGCATCTCAAGGTTATTGTAGAAAGGGATACCATCGAGCCCGATAGATACCACGCAGGGCATGTACGCTTCTACCTATCATGGTTGGAAGACAACATAGTAGGGATAGTTGAGCCAGGAATCATCAGAAACAGGGTCATAGACGAAGCGGCTAAGGCTCAGGTGAAATACAATAATCTGCGCAAAAGGCTTCGTGAGTCCGAGGCCGAGCATCTGGAGCAACACAAGACTAATATGGAACTGATCGATGAGTGGAAGGAAAGGGACATCAAATCTAGTGAAAGGTTGGAATATTTGGAGTAGGGTTTGATGGAGCTAGAAGCAAAGACAAGAAAAAGGGTCGCCGACTGCCAGAATGCTAAGGGAAACGAAGGAGGGCANTGTATACCTGTTGTTAGGCATGCACGACCTGGGGATCCTGATTGATAGAACCAAGAAGACCAAGCCTGGGGAAGGTCCTTCGGGGACTAAGTAGTCTAGGTTTCCTTTTTATTGCTTTTACCAATGTAATAAGGCCAAATGCCATTAGTGACTTTATTTCCTGCTCATTATTTTAGTGTCGTTTTGGGCTCGTCTATTTTACATTAATGAAATGAGGCATTTTGCATCTAAGTTCTCAAAAATCAACTTGTTTCTAGGCCTACCTCAGGCACAACGAGGCTCCCAAATTAGGACACGCTTCTATTCCTACACTATGTGTTTAAATACTGCAGTATTTTCTCATGATCTTCACTGACTTGGCTACTTTTTATTTTGTTTTGTTTCTCTTTTGATTATTCCTCTGCTCAAATGTTGGTTTGTGCATTCTGGCATCATCATCATATCACACAAGATCCTGGCGCCCTCCACCTCCTCCTCATCCTAGTCCACTTAAAGGCAAAGGCAAAGGTAAAATGGAAGATTTGGGCAACATCAGACAGGAAAATACAACGCCAGTGGAACGGACAGAAGCTCTTGACAATCAAGGTACTCAGGTTCAGAATAATTCTATGTTACAACTCGAGCAAAGGTTGTTGAAACTCCACGAGGAGCTTGAGCATGTCCGGAACTTGGCAAATTTATCCTTCTCACTCAGTGTCCCATATGTCATTCAAAATACCATACCTCCTCAGAACACCCCATAAAAACAGAACCCTCCCACAACTCATCATCATACAACTCCACCAAAAAAACAAATTATCCTACCACAGCACCAGCACAACACTTTCCACGCTCCAATAAACACCCCGCTAATTATCCCTGAACCACAAGACTCCACAAGTGACCACCTCTATGCTCAAACACCAGGTCATCAGAACAACCCCATATACGTGGAGACTCTACCTCACTCCCCCCAACACATTGCTTACACACCTGAATCTAGTGAGAAGGATATGCTCATTAAGAATTGGCCGAGGAACTCAAGAAGATGACTAGTCGAGTTCAGGGCGTTGAAGGAAAAAAGGGAGTCGAAGGGTTGAACTATGAAGATCTCTGCATACAGCCCGATGTTGAACTACTGGAGGGTTAAAAACCTCCTAAGTTCGAAATGTTCGATGGTACAGGTGATCCCAGGGTCCATCTGAGGACCTATTGTGATAAATTGGTTGGAGTAGGAAGAGACGAGAAGATTCGCATGAAATTGTTCATGAGGAGCCTCACAGGAGATGCTTTATCTTGGTACATCAGCCAAAACCCTAAGAAGTGGTCCGACTGGGTAAGTATGGCATCAGACTTCATGGACCGGTTCAGGTTCAATACGGAGAATGCACCAGACGTGTTCTACATCCAGAACCTTAAAAAGAAGCCCACTGAAACTTTCTGTGAATATGCCGCTCGTTGGAGATCTGAAGCAGCCAAGGTCAGGCCTGCCTTAGAGGAAGAAAAAATGAACAAATTCTTCGTTCGGGCGCAAGACCCGCAGTATTATGAGAGGTTAATGGTGATTGAAAATCACAAATTCTCTGACATCATCAAGCTGGGTGAGAGAATTGAAGAAGGTATCAAGAGTGGAATGGTCACTAACTTTGAGGCCCTATAGGACACCAACAAAGCCTTGCAGTCTGGTGGTATATCCAAGAAGAAAGATGCGTGAACGATAATGGTTGCACAGGGACCCAAATTCCCGTTGGTATACAGAACTTCCCCGCTCACCTATCAAGCACCCTCTCCCACCTATCAGTTAACACCTCCATCAACATATCAGCCATCTACACCGCCTACATATCAGCCTACTTCCCCCAGATATTCCCAACCAGCTCCTGTTTATGATACCTAGAACTCTCAGCCATCTCACTTTCAATCGCCCCCTGCTCACCAAAATTTCCCTCGACCTCGACCCAACTTTGATCGCACACCTCCTAAATAATACACTGCCATTTCTGAACCTATCAACCAACTGTATGAAATATTAAAAGCTGCTGGTTATGTCACTCATATCCCTGCTATAACCCCTGAAAATCCATCCCAATAGGTCAATCCAAACAAGTGCATACCATTCCATCATGAAGGGGCATACAATTGATGAATGTCGCTCATTGAAGGATAAGATCCAGTCTATGATCGATAACAAGGTCATCCAGGCAAAAGAATCTGCTCCCAGTGTTCGCAACAATCCGCTTCCGGACCATAGGGGTGTCAACATGATAGAGATAGAAGAATATTGGGACCCATAGGGGTCGATCGGGTTAATTATAGAAGGTGATAACCCAACGAAGCCAACAATCACTCTTAATCCCATCATAGTCCAGATTCAGCCATCCGGAGACGTCGAGGTAACTGCGTCACTCCCATTCAAGTTTGAAACGACACCACCTGCAAACACACATTTGTCGTTCGAGGTTGAAGTTATGACGCCTGCTAAGATACCCATTCCATTTGAAGTGAAAGTAGCTGCACTAATCACAATGACAGTGTCAACCACACCACCTTTCAACGACAAGGTCGTACCTTGGGATTACACGGCTGAAGCAAGAAAGAAAAGTAAAGTCAAGATAGAAGAAGTTGGTGCTGCACAGGGGATGACAAGGACTGGCAGGGTCTACACACCTGAACACGTGGTAGAGTCTAGCAAGAATCCTTCCAACAGGCCACCCGTCATTGAGACATGCCCAGATGATCTTTGGAGGAAGGTGCAGGCCAGGGGTTATTCAGTCATCGATCAGCTGAACAAAACTCCAGCCCAGATATCCATTCTGTCATTGCTGCAGAATTCAGATGCACACATGAATGCTTTGATGAAAGTGTTGAACGAAGCATATGTGCCAAATAACATAACTAGTGGAGAAATGGCCAATATGGTAGGTCAAGTGCTGGAGAGTCAGAAGATCACTTTCCACGAGGACGAGCTGCCGCCTGAAGGGCTAAGTCACAACAAATCACTACACATCACTGTGCATTATGAGGACTAATTCATCACCAGGATTTTGATCGACGGTGGATCTAGCCTCAACATTTGTCAGTTGACAACACTCAAGAAATTAGGCAAGGGACTGCACGAGATCAAAGAAGGATCTATGAATGTAAAGGCTTTCGACGGTTCTTAGAGTTCTACCATCGGTGAAATCAGTCTTTGTCTGCAGATGGGACCGACATGGTTCGAAATTGAATTCCAGGTGATAGACATATCGACATCCTATAATCTGTTGTTGGGACGCCCATGGATTCATGCCGCTGTGGCTGTGGCATCAACATTGCATCAGGTATTGAAATTTTAATGGAACCACCAGGAAGTAATCATCCACGGAGACGGAAGCAACTCTATCTATGGTCGCCAGATCATCCCGATGATTGAAGGTGGAAGAAGGCTGGGTGGAGAAACCTACCACCACATTGAACGGGTCAATGCAGTGGATAAATACAAATAGTGGGACAGTAAGATCAAAAGCATACTAAGTTGGAGTGGATACGATCCTGGCAGGGGACTCGGGAAAAATCTTTAGGGGATTTCCAAACCAATGCAGTTGAATCACCATGGCACCACTTTTGGGCTGGGATACAAATACACTTGGTAGGAGTATGAAGACTGGTCATCACTGTGGCGCGGTCCCTACTATCCATTGGAACAACCTATACCACATTTGGAGCAGACTTTCCGGCAAGCTGATATCATATGTGGGTCAGAAGAAGAAGAAACTCTAACATATTTGAAGGATCTATTCTTGGAAGATGGTGGCGTGGAATGTTGTGTTATTGTTAAGGAGGAGGAGAAGGAAGTCCCTACCATCCAAGATGTGATTAAGGGATCATTCCTCGAGAATTGGAGTGTCAGACCATCCAACGCCCGACGAGTCCCGGGGTAGCAAGGCTGAACAAGTATTGGTTATTTCATTTTGCTAATGATTTCCTTTTCCGCATTTCCATTTTTTGCATTTTCCAATAAAATCTCCAATGTTCCAAAACATTCAAAAATCACTTTTATGTTTCAAAGAATCTTTATTCATTTATTATTATTTTATCTTACAACATTACTATTTCCTGTCTTGATGAACCAATGACTGTGACATGCAATGAGACAACGCAGCAAAAGGACAGTGATACAGAGGAAGAAGATACCATACTTGATGAAATTATCAGAGAAGTTGAGGATTTTGAAAATAGACCTAAGTCCAATCTGGACGAAACTGAGATAGTCCAGCTGGGAGATTCAGAAACTCTCAAGGAAACTCGCATCAGCATTCATCTATCGCCATCAGAGAAAGTGGAATACACACAATTCTTGAAAGAATATGAAGACATATTTATATGGTTGCACGATGACATGACTGGTCTAAGTACATCCATTGTGGCTCACAAGTTACCAACCAATCCAATGTGCCCGCCGGTAAAGCAGAAGCTCAGAAAATTCAAGCCTGATATGAGTCTGAAAAATCAAAGAGGAAGTTACCAAGCAAATCAACGCCAAGGTTCTCAGAGTATTTGAATATCTGACATGGTTAGCCGAAATCATGCCAATACCCAAGAAAGATGGAAAGGTCAGAGTTTGTGTCGACTACCGGGACCTCAACCGGGCCAGTCCGAAGGATGATTTTCCTCTCCCGAACATACACACCTTGATTGAAAATTGTGCAAAGCATGAACTTCAATCGTTCGTGGATTGTTTTGCTGGTTACCACCAGATTTGGATGGACGAGGAAGACGCTGAGAAGACGGCTTTCATCACGCCGTGGGGAGTCTATTGTTATAAGATAATGTCGTTCGGCCAAAAGAATGTTGGGGCCACATATATGAGAGCTATGACTACTATCTTCCATGATATGATACATAAATAAATTGAGGTATATGTGGATGACGTCATCATCAAGTCCAAAAGAGCCACCGACCATACAACAGATTTGAGAAAGTTCTTCAACAAGTTGTGAAAGTACAATTTGAAATTAAACCCCACGAAGTGTGCGTTCGGGGTTCCTGCTGGGAAGTTGCTTGGGTTCATCGTCAGCCGCCGAGGAATAGAACTAGATCCATCAAAGGTCAAAGCCATCCAAGAATTGCCACCGCCGAAGAACAAGAAAGATGTGATGAGTTTCCTGGTACACCTTAACTACATTAGCCGATTCATAGCCCAGTCCACGGTTATATGTGAACCAATCTTCAAGATGCTGAAGAAAGATGCTGCGACCGAATGGACCGATGATTGTCAGAAAGATTTTGACAGAATCAAGGAATATTTGTCAACATCCCCAGTCTTGGTCCCGCCAGAGCCAGATAAACCCTTGCTACTCTACCTTGCAGTATTAGATGGATCTTTTGGCTGCATTCTGGGGCAGCACGACGAGATAGAAAGATACGAACAAGCTATTTATTATCTGAGTAAGAATTTCACTCCACATGAGGCACGATATTCTCTACTGGAACGTACCTGCTATGCTCAAACATGGGTATCCCAGAAGCTAAGGCATTACTTCTGTTCCTACACAACGTATCTTATATTAAGGATGGATCCCTTGAAATATATCTTTCAGAAGCCCATGCCCACTGGCAAACTGGCCAAATGGAAAATCCTGCTGAGTGAGTTCGACATTGTCTATGTGACTCAGAAAGCGGTCAAGGGGCAAGAACTAGCAGATCATCTTGCCGAGAACCCCGGGGGAGGAGAATACGAACCCTTGAAAACGTATTTTCCCGATGAAGAAGTGTCATTCATAGGGGAGGACATTGCAGAATCCTATGATGGGTGGAGAATGTTCTTCGACGGAGCAACCAATTTCAAAGGAGCCGACATTGGAGCTGTCCTGATATCGGAAACATGTCAACACTACCCGGTATCTGCCAAACTCAGATTTCCCTGCATCAACAATATGGCAGAATATGAGGCCTGCATCTTAGGGCTCAATATGTCCATTGACATGAATATCCAGGAGTTGCTAGTAATTGGTGACTTAGATCTGCTAATACACCAAGTACAAGGAGAATGGGCTACCAAAAATTTCAAGATATTCCCATATCTGCACCATGTGCAAGAATTGAGGAAAAGGTTCACAAAGACAGAATTTCGGCACGTCCCCAGAGTTCAGAACGAGTTTGCCGATGCATTGGCCACTCTATCATCCATGATACAACACCCAGATAAGAACTTCATTGATCCTATTCCAGTGAAGATCCATAACCAGCTGGCATATTGTGCCCATGTTAAAGAAGAAGCAGACAGAAAACCATGGTTCCACGACATCAGGGAATACTTGTCAAAGGAAGATTACCCAGAGCTTGCAAATCACACTCAGAAACGCACGTTCTGGAGATTGTCCAATAATTTCTTTCTCAGCGGAGGAAACCTGTACAGAAGGACTCCTGACTTGGGATTATTAAGATATGTCGATGCAAAGGAAGCCTCCAGACTACTTGAAGGGATACATGCTGGGAACTGTGGCCCACACATGAATGGTTTTGTCTTAGCAAAGAAAACAATCAGAGCCGGTTACTTCTGGATGACCATGGAAACAGACTGCATCCAATATGTCCGGAAATGCTATCAATGTCAGGTACATGCAGACATGATAAAGGTACCCCCAAATGAGCTCAATGCAACAAGCTCGCCTTGGCCGTTCGTCGCCTGGGGAATGGACGTTATTGGACCAATCGAGCCCACAACCTCAAATGGGCACAAGTTCATCCTAGTAGCTATTGATTACTTCACCAAATGGGTTGAAGCGACATCATACAAAGCAGTGACTAAGAAAGTCGTGGCAGACTTTGTCCGTGACCGTCGCTTCGGGGTTCCGGAGTCAATCATCACCGACAACAGATCTAATCTCAATAGTTATCTGATGAAATCCATGTGCGAGACTTTCAAAATCAAGCACAAGAATTCCACAACCTATAGACCACAGATGAATGGAGCTGTAGAAGCCGCCAACAAAAACATCAAAAATATATTGAGAAAGATGATAGAAAAGTACACACAATGGCATGAAAAATTATCATTCGCCTTACTGGGATGCCGTACCACAGTCTGCACATCAACTGGGGCAACTCCTTATTTACTGGTTTATGGTACGGAAGCTGCTATTCATGCCGAAGTGGAGATCCCTTCCTTAAGAATCATACAAGAAGCTGAGATCATCGACACATAATGGATAAAAGGCCGCTACGAGCAGTTGCCCTCATAGATGGGAAAAGGATGAATGCAATATGTCATGGTCAACTTTATCAGAATAGAATGTCCAGAGCCTTCAACAAGGAGTCAATCCAAGACAGTTCACACCGGCGCAGATGGTGTTAAAGAATATTTTTCCACATCAAAGACGAAGCCAAAGGGAAATTTTCCCCCAACTAGCAAGGTCTGTATATGGTTCACCGAGTATTGACACGAGAAGCTCTCATACTTGCAGAAATGGACGGAGAATTTTGGCCAAAGCCAATCAATTCAGATGTAGTCAAACGATATTATGTGTAACTTTCTATGATTTTCTTCAATAAGGTAAATTGAACTGCGCTTGACCCGATTCCCGTTTAAGAGGGGATACATAGGCAGCCCTTTGGGTTCGATCATAATTCAATAAAAATCTCATTTCCCCCGCAATTGGAAACTGGGCCAGGATTTTGAGGAGGACCCTCAAAATTCTGAAGCTAGTTCAGCCGATCACAGCATGTACAACGGTCAGAATCATCAACCATCCAACCGGGGCAGAATTTTGAGGAGGACCCTCAAAATTCCATAGCATGAGTGGTTGCAATGTCTTAAACCATGTCACGGTCACCGGTTCATCTAAATTTCTTGAAATATATTTTTAACTATGTCTTTATAAAATCATGCACTTTTCAAAATATAGTTTTGTTTAGCAAACGCTACCCCAATGACGCAAACAGAATAATCAGACCAAGCAGAGGGAAGCAAGTAAAGCTAGCGGAGACACAAATCAACCTCCCCCATCTACAGAAATCACGATTTTTCTTTGGATGCAGGAACAAAGAACAAACATGTTCAAAATCACAATCCTTGAAACCATCGCACTTGCCGACAATTGCTATCAGCACGAACAAACAATGCTCCATAGTCATAATGCTCACAACAATCACAATATCAAAGCCTGCTGCCAACTAAGAAATTCTAATGCCATTTACTATTTAATCTTCTGCATAAGGATAAGTTTTGCCTTCATTTTGCATAAGGCTAATATCTGCCTTCATTTTCATAAGGCTAATCTTTGCCTTCATCTTGCATGGGACTAAGCTCTGTCCCACATTCTGCATGAGGTTAAGCTCTACCTCCATTTGCATAAGGTTAATCTCTGCCTTCCTATCTACATGAGGTTAAACTCTACCTCCATCTGCATAAGGCTAATCTCTGCCTTCCATCTTGCATAAGGCTAATCTCTACCTTCATTCTGCATAAGTCTAATCTTTGCCTTCCACATCTCTGCATGAGACTAAGCTCTGTCTCCATCCTTGCATGAGGCTAAGCTCTGCCTCCAATTTTCTTTTCACCGAGACTAAGCGCTGTCTCTCGATCATTATTCACTTCGCTTCTCTTTCGGGCTAAGCTATGCCCTCCATTTCCCAAGACTAAGCTCTGCCTTGTGGAAGTCATATTACTGCATTTCATGGGCTGAAATATCGCCAACATGTCCAAAGGCGTCATAGTCTAACGACACCATCCTCATAGCCGGAAGACACCATGTCATGGCCTGAGGATCTCTCTCAACTTTGCATATCATTATTCAAAGGCGTCATAGTTCGGAGGCACCATCTTCATGTCCCGAGAACATCATTTCATGGCCTGTGAATCTCTCATCAAACAATTCATAGCCCAGGACATCATGGTCTAAGGACGTCATCCCTAACCGTCCGAAGACAATTTCATAGTCCGATGGGAACCTGCATCATGTTTGAATTTATGCACAATATATGCTTGTAGTATTCTTATTTGTAGGTAACCCGACAAGCAACTTCTATCCCCTCGAGAGCGATCCCGCTGCAGTTCTCCCAGCCATATCAAACTTGACCTCTCTTATGAACCATTCATTCACCTATCCCTAGATATTGCGTCTGTTCTTGCAATGATTTCATCGATATACTCCGCCAATGAATCCAGAACTACACGCGGCCTGATTCTTGTGAAACCAGGGATATGTAGGCAGCTCAGAAGCCATGGTGCGGCCTAAATCTCTCTAACTATTTCGCTCGGTCAAATTGGCCATCATATCTTTACCCGACAACTCTTTCATCCTTTTCGGGTAAAGAAGGGCAGCTGTTGATACCTAATTTTTCCTAAAAAATATTTCAAAATGCATATATGTCTTCAGAATCATGCATTAGCATCAATTGGTATTTTCCCACAATTTTCTACATATTTTATTAATTTGCCCAGTATTTTATTCTAATAAATAATTACAAAATTGCATCACAAATGATTTCAAATAATTTTATTGATTTAATATTACTATTATGGTCCTATTAAATCCAAATTATTCTATAAATATCCAATTTGGCACCTTTTGGCTACAATTGCAATAACTTTGTAATTGTAGCCCATGCGTATAATTTTTGTATTATTTTTTACCAGAAATTAGTCTTTTGTATTTCAAATACTAAATAGCCATTTTTAAAACATCTCTATACATGAAATTCATTTTTTATAATTAGTAATTATTTTACAAATTATTTTTTATTAATTTATTTGGGGTATTTAACAAATAGCCATTTTTATTTTGATTCTAGCCTAAACTAGCTAGCCCAAATACCTGTTAGACTAGCCCAATATAACCCAAGCCCAAACCCCAACCTAACCCGACCCATATTCTTGTTAAATCCCGATCGTTGATCATTTTTGATCAACGGTCTAGATCCCCCTTACCATAATAAAACCCAAACGACCCCCCCAAACCCTCTCATTTTCGCTCACCCTCTCCGCCGTCACACTTCACTCTCCTCTCCAAAATCCTCTCTAATCCTAACCCTAACTCTCACCTCACCGCCTCTCATTTGTCGTCATCCATGGTGATTCCTCACCACCATCAGGCCTCTCATGGCTCTCTTCTGTCGGTATTACTTGTCTCTAAGGACCTCAAGGGACGAGGGCCCGTCCACTCACACCTTGGGCCTGTTCTTGCCTGTTTCAAGCCGCCATGACTCGATCTTAAGTAAGATCTTTCTATTTTTGCCTAAACATATGGGTCTCTAAGCTGGTCTCTTCATCTCTGCGTTATTTTTACGAAAAAACTACTTTCATCTCTTGAACTTCTCAGATCTGAGATGGATCAAACGATTTTCCGTTTGTTTTTACGAAAACCTACTTTCATCTCTTGAACTTCTCAGATCTGTACAGACCTGAGATGGATCGAACTGTTTTCCGCTTGTTTTTATGAAAACCTTCTGATTTTCAAGTGTCTGTTCATTTCTTCCTGACTAGGGTTTACTGAAAATCATATTATCCAAAAGTTTTCCGATTTTGAATGTTTAATCTTCTGTTCTTATGTGCTTTTGACCGATTTATGTTGAGTTTGCCTAAACCCTAGTTATTTATGCTAAAACTCCATTTTTTCTTATACTTTGCTTCGAGTCTGAGTTTGACCGTGTTACTTGTGCATTGTTTTCGATCTATGCTTTGATTCTCGTGATTTTCCTTTAGCTTAATTCGATGTCCTGCGATTTTTACCCTAGTATGTCTTTATTAGGGTTTGTGATTCTATTCTCGACTGATCCAGTATGTTTATGCTTGGCCTACTTGTTTATTCATGGAAACCTATGTTGTTTTCCGTAAAATCAATATTATTTTGAGTCCTATTCACTGATTTGCTATGGTAATACCTGTATGCTGATTTCTGGTTATTTCTCTATTTTTTATAACTGTTAAGTACTTCTTGCCTTATCTTTGATTAACCGTGAAATTTGTTGACTCTTACTAAGTGTTTCCTTAATTAAACTCTTTTGTATTTGCCCCTAATTACCTACTTTGTACCTAAGGTTACTTGATTTCCTTCTTTAATTATTTGCCCTGCTCTTGACCGTTGGTTGATTACCCCATAATTGGTGGAAACTTGGCTAATTTTATGTATGATTGAATCTGTAATTTTCCCTAATTGCTACATAATTGATTCTTTACCTTATTCTGTCTAGCTCTCAACTGCTATATATACTCTACTTCATTCTCACTTCTAAGACACTGACACTGAACTCAAAACACACGAACACAATAGTTCAAAAAGCTCTCTCATACTCAAAGCTTTTATGCTCTCTTTCTTTCTTTGTTACTTACTTACTACTGTTCTGAATTAATCGGCTGCAAGCCAAGCTAATTATTGTGCTCTCCTATCCTTCACTTTGTGTTTACTATCCCCTTACTGGTATGTTCTGATTTCAATTCAAGTCCCAAAACCAACATGTTTCTGTTACTGCTTCAATTTATCATGTTTCTGATCTGTTTCTATCTATGGTTTTGTTGTTCAACATGTAATTGGCATGTCTGCATCATTGTTCATCTAACATATTATGTTATGCCCCACTCAGGATCAATATGCTTATGAATATGTTACCCTTGTAGTATGTCCCAATATGGTCTGCTCTATCTCATGTTTACCTATTTTCTAGCATGAACCTTTCTTTGCAAAGTGATTTGTATCCTAAGTTGTCCAATTCTGTGTTGATTCTGAAATTCATGCTGTGTTGATACCATTAGCTATCTCCTAATCCCCATAAACCCCCTACAAGAACTTCTATGATCTTGTATACTATGTGCTTTATGTGTCCCCAATTCCCATCACTCCTGTATGAAGGACTGCGATTTGAATGTGCTAAATCTGTTTGTGCTGTGATTAGTCTACTATTTGTTAATTGTCCTACTCTTGTCAACAAACTATTTTTTTTACTAAACGACTCTCCTATTTTATAAAACTGTTTCAACTATGTCTTTTTCAAACGCCGCCTTTCCTATTAAAACCTCTTCAAAACTATGTCAAGCACTCCCACTCTACTCTTAGGTCCTTAGGTTCTGCCCCTCCAGTGTATGACTGCCTTGAGATTCCTATGAGATCCCTCTGAACTCTGGTGCACTGGGGTTGGCCCTTCCACACTGCACTTACTTAATTATGGTTATGAAATCTGGGTTTGAGCACTGCCGGGGATCCTTGAGGTCCTTAGGGAACTTTGACACACCCGGATATGAGAAAGGATATGAAACATTTGAGCACTTGAGGTTCTGGGAATCTGGGCCTATTTTTTCAGGCTCCCTATAGTTTAACTTCTTCTTTTCCTTTATCTATTTATGTAATTTACTCAGCTGGTCTGTAAAAATTATTTGTAAACAGATATTGGGGATGGCTAGTAAAAAGGTAAGGGTAGCTATATATGTTATCAACATCAAGGGGTAGAAACAATGCCTTAGGTTTACATTTCCTATATGTGCATTAGAATCCATATTTAGGACCAATACATTCTAAGAATGTTATGCATTAGATATCATGTTTTAGGTTTACTGCTTCAGCATCTCATTTGACCCTATTTATTACTTAGAAATCCTGCTTCTAGGCTAAATAATATCATCAACATAAAAATGTTGCTCATGCACATCCTGAAATTATGCTGTAACTTCCTGTGCATTTAGAAATCATGCTTTAGGAATTCTGCAACCATTCTGCATCTCTATGTGCATGGTAGATACCATGCTTTAGGATCTCGCCCAGTCACACTTAGTTAAAATACTTATGCATGAAAAAGGACATAAGACAGTCTCATATTTGATCATCATGTTTTAAATAAACTGGTGATAATCCCTGTATTTTGTAACACCTAAAACATCATGCTTTTAGGTAAAACAACTTCTGAACTTTTTTTTAACAATTCTGGTAATTATTATGCATAATCTCACTCCTAGGCAAGCCTTAGGCAATCCATCTCTTTAAAAACTGGAAGACTGTTGCTTTGTGTTTACTGCCTAATGGTTAACAAGTTTTAAATTCAATAGGCAAACTGGTTAGGTCCTGCTTCTGTGTTTATAAAATTGAAGCTGCATATCTTCTGTGTTCTGATTTTCACTTAGACATCATGATCCTGCTTAATAATACTGTCCTTGTTTGTGTTTGAGACGTGCTGCTTATGTGCATTATCTGTGGAGGTAAATTTGAGCCTCTTAAATGCTTTTTCCTGTTTTATCTGTTCAAATTCTATCTGTTCTTGCCCGTCGCCTAGTATTTTCTCTTTTCAACCTTAGGGGGCTGTCTAGAACTGCCTATAGGTAGAGGTCCTAAATTCTTATAGGTCCATTAAGAAGGGACGGGTAATAACACGCATAGAGATCGTTAAACAACACTCACTTTAATAACCGCTAAGGGGTGGGGAAGGGTAGATATGGATATGATGACCTGTGCGCTAATGCAACGTGTAGCCCCTCTTCTGAGGAGTTATTACCGGCCATTGTACCGATATGATACTATAGGATAAACGACCTAGGACCCCCCTATCCCTTACATATGTGTGTTTAGATCATAACTCTTTCAAATCTTGTATATGTATTTTTAGACTTTAAATCTCTTAAAACTTTAGCACATATGTGTGCTTAGACTGCGAATCTTCCCAAAATATTTATTTGTTTACCTATATGTTTTGTTTGCTTATGTGCTACCTGTTTTAAAATTCACAAAGCTTGTTTGGCCGGGAACCACATTTGTGGACTTTAAGGGTGCCTAACACCTTCTCCTTGAAGTAATTTCAAGCCCTTATCCTATCTCTGGTTATCTAATCTGTGTTTATAAATGACCATTAATAGGTGCCCTAACACACCTTAAAATCTTTAGGTGGCGACTCTTCAATTCCTTATCCCTTTCTCAAAAGGAAACGAGTTGTTCCAATAATGTCGAATACGCTGACCTACCCGAAAATGGGAGGAAAGAAGGGGCGCGACAATCATCGAATCTATCCATTTCAGGCCTTCGCTTGCGAGATAGTAGCTCTGAGCCCCTACACCGTCTACATGTACCTCTGATACACATGCCGAGGATGATGATCCAGAGGTAGTGCATTATGATCGCTATGTCATGATCATCATAGTCCCCGAGGTTGACGGGTAAGAGTTATTTGTTATTTTTGCGTTTATTATTTATAATGTTTTTACTAATATATTCTTGTATTTTTATTGGTAAATTACAGGTTCAAGCCGGGTAAGCATACTACAAAGATAATCATCAATGCAACAAAAAAGCTTTATGATGGCCCTTATGCGACTTGGACTGATTTTTCATTCTCGCTAAAGGAGAAATTTTTCAATCAGTTTAAGGTATAAATATTCTTTTAAACAGTTTAATAATTTATATTTATGATGTTTCCATCTAATAATTAACTTCTGAAATGCAGAGCAAGTGCGTAGGGGAAGACCACTATAGCAAGGAAGTGGCTGCAAATTTTTATCATAAAGCCCGCAAGAGATTAGCGGATTATTTCTCGGATGGTAGAAAGAATAACAAGAGGCCTGACTGGTGTATGCAATATTTATGGGATGATTTGTTAAGGCAATAGCAAACCGAGGATTTCTTACGGAGGAGCGAAAAAAGAAAGAAAGCTCGCTCATCCGAGGAGGGAGGCTCCTTGCACACTGGGGTTACTATCAGCATCAGGACAATAAAAAGAAGATTGGTAATTGCTTAAATTATTTTACTTTTCTAAGTATATCAATTATATTTATTAACTAAATTAATTTGTTTTCAGGAAAAGAAGTATGGGCGTCCAATGAGCCATGATGAGCTATTCAAGGAGACGCATAATTTAAAGAAGAAGAAAAATAAGGATGGAGATAGGTGGGTCGAGGACCGGGGAGAGACTTCATATGGCTTTCAATTTTGTTTAAGTGTTATAATTTACTTTTATAAGAATTTTAATACTAATTTAATTTAAAATAATATAGGTTGGTCGCTACCAAAGTAACGTGGTGGAATTCATTTGTAGTCAGCCGCTGGTGAATCGGGCGATCCAACCCAACCTTCGGACGAGGATACTGAAAGAATATGGTTGGAGGCTGTTGGTGGTCCAAAATGGGGGAAGGTATACGGGCTTCCTCCGAAAAGAATTCCATCTCTATAGGTGTGGAATGCAAGGAATAGGGACTTCCTCACAGGGTGAGCAACTTAATAAGGAGAGCCACTCGGCTATGCGGGAGACAGTGACAAAGCTTACATCCGAGCTAGAAGCAACCAAGGAAAGAGAAAGGCTCAGAGATGCTCAATTCCTTGGTATGCAAGCTCAGATCAGAACTCTCCTTTTTACTGGAGCTTTTCCGTTGCCCCGGTCTCGTAATTCATCGCCAGAGGCTCGACCTCCATATGATCGTTCCTCCCGTCCTCCGCGTGATCGTTCCTCCCGTCCTCCTCGTGATCGTTCTTCCCGTCCTCCACAAGACCGTTCTCTATACCATCTTGTAGATGAAAGTTCATCAGACGGTGATGATGTTGTAGAAAACACTCCTTGACCAATACTTTGATATACTTTGAACTAGACTAATAGGACCGGTTTTGAATTAGATTGAACAATTTCGAACTTGTTGTAATTAGTTTTTGCTTGGTTTTGGATTGTGATATTCAATTGAACGTTAAATTGTTACCTTTTAAAGTATTAATTGGATGTTTGGTTGTTGTTGTTGTTGTTGGATATTTGGTTGGATTTGTGGTGAATTAGGGGTTGTATGTGATGAATTGGTGTTATTAGATGTGAATTGAGGGTATTGGTATGCTGTTTTTATTTGGCAGGTGGTGTAGTTACCAAAACAAGCATTTTCTGTCAAAATTAAACCTAGAAGACCGAACAACCTTGGTCGGACCGATCGAATTTGGTCGGTTTGCTGCCTGCCCTGTCCATTTTATCGACCAATTTTGGTCGTAGTTTTAAATTTTAATTATTTATAAAAAAAATATATTTTTCAGCACCGACCAAAATTGGTCGGTATTTTTAAATTTTAATTATTTATAAGAAAATATAACAAAATTGGCCGGTAGACAACATTAATAAATTTAATACACCGACCAAGTCTGGTCAGTATCCGACCAATTTTGGTCAGTATGTCAATTAAATTGTCAGATGGTCGTGTATAGCATACCGATCAATGTAGGTCGATAATTTCCGACCAACTTTGGTCGGTATATTATTCCGGCCTTCAAAATACCGTCCACACGTGAATGGTTGCGTTTTGGACGGTTATTGGCCATTACCAACCAACTTTGGTCAGTGTTTTTGGACGGTTTTTTCCGAATTTCTAGTAGTGTAGAGAAGATCAACCGAGGGGGGAGGAGGGAGAGAAAATAAGAGAAACTTGGTTCTTATTGTACATGAAATGCAGTAATCTCAAAAAAGTTTCAATTATGTGCACTGCCAATTATATAACTAAAATGTATCTCTAAAACCACATAATTAGTGGGAAAGCAGCATAAGAAAATTAAACGATAAATAGACGACACAAATTAGTTCTTTAAACACCTCACCACTAAGCACAAAGTGAAGTCTTGCCACTAGACTTCATGCATACAAAATAGAGAAGACCAACCTAGGGTTTGGGGGAGGAGGAAGAGAGAAATGCAGTAATCTCAAAAAAGTTTAAATTATGTGCACAATCAATGTATATAACTAAAATGTATCTCTAAAACCACATAATTAGTGAGAGAGCACAGTGGCGGAGCCACAAGTACCAAAGTGTGTCAACCGACACTCCTTCGCCGGAAAATTACACTGTATAGCTCGGTAATGTTTTTCTAAAATATATATATATATACTATATAATGATACCCCTTGACTTTTTGGAGAGTTTGTTTCTTTATATTTTGACTCTCCTTAGTTAAAATCCTGGCTCCGCCACTGGGAGAGCAGCATATAAAAATTACACCGATAAACAGACGGAGAATATGTTCCTTAAACACCTCACCACCAGGCAAAAAGCGCTGTCTTTGCAACACTAGACTTCACGCGCACAAAATAGAGAACAGCACATACTGTTGAATCTGCAACCACATAATATATTACAGACAAATAACTAAGCAGAAGAGCTGTCTTTGGAACCCTAAACTTCACACACAAAAAATAGGGAAAGCACTCAATGGTGCATAAAAGAATCTGCAAGCACTGTTTGTTACACACAAATAAAATTACACTATTAAAGACTACTAATAGACAATACAACTGCAGAAATCTGCAGAAAATACAAGGAACTGCACAATATCTCATATTATCACCCACAAGAAGCATGCAAAGCAGATGAATCAATACATTGCAAAAGTAATTTGTTGAGCTATTTACACATCCGTCGCAGCTTCACATCTTCAGAAAAATAATCAAGGTCCTCCCCTTCTTTACCAGGGAAAGCAGCACTTCTGCAGAATATAGACAAGAGATAAGAACAAGAGTGAATTCAGGATCTAGCGTCAGTAGATTCGGAACAAGTATAATTAAATATTTTTTTCATATCAATACATGGTTTGAGTCGAAAATGATAGGTTCAATAGAACACACAGAATCTGTCCGAGATCTGCCTCTTAAACGAATCGATCATGACAATGGAGGGAAAGTATTTTACCATCCGCTTTTCTTCTTGCCTTTGTGGGTTGTAAGATGTTCTACTTGGTGTCCCTGACGGATTTCCAGTACCCAATTGTCTTTCCTCCCGAACCTTGTTAAAAATGTGAGTGTAGTTATCAGCAGATTGAGGATCATTCTCATCCCACTCACCAAATCTTGGAACTGCGGCTCCTCTATCAGGCTGCAAGGAAGAGTACCAACTTAAGTTAATTTATATCAATTGGAAGCACAAATTCGTACTCCTATAATCCAAATTCAAGTCATGCCAGATTGTTTGAGGTCAGTCTCAACTCTCAACAGCTTGTGAATTATAGTTGCATAAAATTTCTATGCTACTTGAAACCAGTAAAATAAACTTAAAAACAATGATAATTTTGTGTGGATCGTTATACCTCTAAAACAGCAAAAGTAATTCAGTTTGACCTTAAAAGTGAAATGCAACCTTCGAGTTGGAGTATTTAGATTTTCTAGCTGAATGGTCATATGTTATCCAAGGGATATATACAAGGTAAAAGACATATACATCGTCATTAAATCAATTTGGCTACGTGTCATCTAAGGGATACAACATAAAAGATTATAAGCTGACATTATAGAAGTACCAAGTAAATTTCCTACAATGTCAGATTATGGTGCGGCTTTAGAGCTGCTTTCACCTTGGCGAATTACCCAACAAGAGAGAGCCGGTGCAAAAGTAGTCCTCTACATGAGAAAATGCCAGACGGACAGACCACTTTTGTATAGGCAGGAAGCTAGAGTTATACTAAGGCATAGGGCAGCTACTAGAGAAGACTCTTTCGCTACTTAGCCTTTTTCTGTTTTATAAAGGACAGAGCAAGGCTCTTTGGGTGGAGCTGTGGCGCCCTCCTTTCCAATCACAAAGAAAAAAAATACCAATCAAAGCCCTATCCAAGTAAGGATTCGCCTGTTCTTTTTTTGGCCCTAGGAGAGTTTATTCGACCCATTGCCCAGTCTCCCGATGGACGTGGATTATCCAGTATTGAGCAGTGGTCTAGCATTCTCACGCCTTCTACTAGTCTAAGCCACACTGAGAGACTGAGAGTGCAGTTATTCCCGTTTGAATGAAAAAGGTGGGGGGTGGGGGTGTTGCAGCAAAGACTAAGCAAGTCATGCAATATGAAGCTCTAATATATTCTATGATGCAAGATGAAAAAGAATAGGGTGAACACATACACTTTCTTGCTTAATTTTGGACCTCCCAGGAGTAGCATGAGCACTTTCAAATGATCTTCCAGGAGTACCATGGCTACTATCGTATGAATTATTCTTGCCTTCCCAAGCAGGAGATGCAACACCTCTTCCTGCATTAACCTTTGCCTGATAATGTGGGTGCAGCGGTGATTTATCAAAGCTATGTTCAGATCCTGCACTTTGTCTGCCAGTTCGACCAGAATTTGATCCACGACCACGTTGATGCTCATTGGAAGCTCTTCGTCCCGTGTTCTCGTTACGAGCTGGAGAATTAGCATACTGCCGAAAATCACCATCTTCTTTACTCAGTCTGTGTTCCCTTGTTTGCTTAGCCGCTGCTCCTCCGCGCCCAATTGGTTCCTCTGTTGGTGCTTTAGGCCTAGCGCGAGAAGGTGCTGGAGGTGGGGGAGTAAGATTGGGAAACATATCTGGATTCTCTTCCGGATCATTGGGGTTTATGATCTTTCCAGTACCACGAGTTTGCCTTGCTTTTTCAAAATACACAGTATAGGGCGTGTTATCATCATTTTCCCAATTGCCAAACTTTGGAACATTTGGACGCTGCTGAAACAAGTAAAGGAAAACATTAACCAAGTGTTTGATTGCAATTTTCCGCCAGTGATCACAGACAGTGACAAGATGCAGTTCAGAAAGACAAGAATGCCAAACGCAACTCTTTAAAAATTACAGCTCTTAAAAGTTTCACCACATGAGATTTGGAATTCATAGAAGAGGACAAGAAATAAGAATAGCACAAGGATCCTCGCTAACATGTAAATTCACATATAATAATTCGATAAGGCTAAGATACTTCTTGAAACAAATCATGCGTTGAATCTAAACAAATGCGCAAGGATCATCGTATGATGAATTGTTATAAGTAACAGGTGACATTGCTGAGAAGCCAATTCAGAAATTCTGGATATATTCCTTAAAATAAATACCCTCAAGAAGATCAGTGGATAAAAGATTTCAAAAAAGTAAGACTCAATCACAGATTGCAGATGAAACACTGACAAATAAAGGGAAAATAAAAGCATATAAGTATACAACTTTGCAAAATCTACAGGTATTCATCCCCACCCAGGGGGAAAAAGGAACCTTACAACAGGATTCAGAAAAATAAAAGGAACTATGGCTTGAAATTTATGAAAAGGGGAAAGCCGCTTTTGGGTATGAGATATAACCAGAGCATTTTTCACCCCTATTAATTCTATCTTCAGTTCATTTAACTTAGAACAGAAATAGCAATGGGGAGAAAGACTAGTGTTTCACCACAGAAACAAACGGTCAGCAAACAAACTAGAGACTCAATATCAACAAAGAATGTCAAATTCTTGATCTGGAAACAAGATAGCCACATTAAGTTTGGTCAGTATAATTCCAGGTCTAGGACTTCTCTTTATTTTTGATTGATGGATTTTCGTTGGAGGCTAGCTGAAGATTGTGTAATGTAAATCTATTTCTATCAGGTAAAACTTAAAGCTTATTTGTTTTTGACCTTTTATGTTTGGAAGCTTATTTCATGGTATGCTCCTTTTAATTTCTACCAATTATATAAGTGACTCTTAGCATCAATTGTGTATTTAGCAATTGATTACTTAGGCACTTTACTAAGTTGAACCTCCAAACTTGACTATCAAAATCATTTGAACAAAGATCAGCCAAAAAGCAGAACGCGGCATAGAATGAATACAAAGAGATGTGCGTGAGCAATATTGGGAGCTATATCTATTTAATAATTTGACATCACACAAGGAAACAAAAAGCACAAAAGTAAGTAACTTAAAAACATGGCCTACTCCTTCAGTCATCCGAAGTGAAATATAACCTACCACACCAATGAACATAAGTGCACATTAAATACAGGATTTACTATGGCATCCCTTCCATTTTATGTATAATTTAAAGTTTTTGCACATCTTCTAAAAAAGATACTAAGTACTAGTAAATAGTCTTAATAATAAGAGTATTTGTCCAAAATATCATTTATCTTTATTAAATGTCTCACTTAACATTTCACTAACTACAACGGTAAGGGTGAATATATCTAAAGGAATTAGAAATAAGTACTAATAAAAAATATACTTATTAAAATAAATCTAATTTGTTAAGACACTCAATTAATATTTGAGACCGGAGGGAGCATAAGACTAGGGAAAGGAGGGCTGGGGTTGGGGTTGAAGAAGGAAACAGGAGTTGTGAGTAGTACCCATATATATATATACAGCAAATATAGGCTAAAGAAAGGGGATTAGGGGCAGCTAGACAATTAATTAAAGCAATCAAAGAGCATCACCACTTTCTCCGTCAAATGGAATGAAAACTAACTATCAGGAAAAAGCAACAAAATACAAAACAAATAAAGTGAAAACACTTGACAAAAATCAGAAACGGAGAAGACAATAAAAACACGTACTGCCATTGCTGTTTGACAAAGCTTTTGATCAGAAAACAAAGCCCAAAAAACCTTCAAACGTTTTCCTCAAGGAGATAGCGAGAGAGAGAAAGGGAAGGGCGAGGGGTGAAGAATAGGTGCAAGACAGGCGAAGTAAATAATGAAAGAGAGGTTCATCAACCATTGACCGGCGCCACCGGTAATGGTTGACTATTCGTCTCTTTCTCTATCTCTCTCACGTAGTCTTCCTCAATTTCTCTCTTAAATATTACCCCCATGCACTTGCCGCTGTTTACAAGCTTTCTTTCCCCATTTCGTTTTTATACATATATATATTTATACTTCACGTCAAAAAAGTATTTTGAATTCTACTAAACTCGATACTACCAAGCTGCATCTGTCGCTGAACTTACGTGCATCCTTTTTACATAATTTCTTTTTATTATTATTATCACAATTTAAGGTAAAAATATGTATTAATTAATGAGTGATAATTTAGTAATAAAAGTATATGTGACAACATAGGATATATATATAATTAATGGAGTATAAATTAACATCGCGTGCTAATAAGTTTTTAACCTAATTTCCTCCAAGGAAAAAAAAAGGCACCCTATATCATTGACCAAGCTGTTCCACATATTTGGCTGTTGAGACAGACATTAAAATGTACGGAGTAGACGTATTTTTAGTTTGACCATTTGATTCCCATTTTCCTACGAATAAAGGGTGTGACTAATATATAGAGTCATAACACAGTCAAGATATGTTATTTCCACAATCTTTGCTCAGTCAAATGTTCTAATGATGGTTGTCTTAATGGGACAATACTGGGCGCTAAGTACATTGATAGTGCTCTCTAATTATTCAACAAACGGTGCTAAAGGAAAAAAAAATAAACCATATTAGTCTGAACAATTAATATGGCGTTTACCATATTAGTGTAGTAGGTTAGCCAGCTGACTAGTCTTCTCAAATTAAACAGAATCAGCTGTAAGAATAGAGGAAGACTGAACAACAACCGAGTCTTGAATCTTGATCAATTCCATAAGGCATGGTCTTGAGTCGCGACCATCTCCGGTCCATTGACTTCGTCATTCATCATATCATATATATATATATATATATCATAAAAGCATGAAGACAGTAAGTTAAAATTAATTACAATAATATTCTTTAAATTTTGAGTGATATTTTTACCCTTAATAACTAATTATTCTTTCCAATTCTTCTAATTAAAGTTTGCTTTTTTATTTTAGTACTTCATTGGCATTTAGTGAATTTATTAGTATAGTATATGCACCTAAATCTATACGTTTTCTAGAGTTAATATTTTAGAATTTCTATGGACTTCATATCTTCAATAACTAACTTTTACAATTCCCTACCGGTTATCTTTTATTGTTGCTCTCTCAATGATAACTTTTTAAATTCTAACTCAATACTTTTATTTCTTTGTACCCTTATCCAGATGTGCACATAATGAGAATGATTTTTTTTTGAGAGTTGATCAAAATACTTTTCGCTTAGATATTGTATAAACAACAAAGACGTCCACACACAATAATCCAGCTAATTTTTGCAAAAGGAATCATGTCTAATTTGCTTCTTAGTTTGTTACCAATATTTCATACCCAAGTTATCTCTACTTCTTTTATGGTCTTTTCTTCACCACTTCATCAAAGTTTCTATCTTCTTACCAGGTAAATCAACTGAATTTTTTTTCTTTCAAATTTCATTGCACAAAACGCTCTGGGTTTTTTTATTTTTAAAAGTTATTCACTGTGAGTATATTTTTGCGTGTTTTTCTGTTACGTCTGATTAGACAATATCTTTTTATTGACCTTATTCAAGTATAATTTGTTTTTTTTTTTAAATCTTAAAGAAAATTGATCAAAGAGGAAAACTTAATGAATGATGAACGGTAGAGGTAAAATCTCACGTGAGTGCACCCAAAGTATGTTATCTAGGAAAAAATTAATTTTGTAGTCAATTACGATAGTTATATTAACTTTATGACCTTTTTCACATGATAATTAAAAAAAATAACACATGATATCAATAAATAAAAGTAGGAGATTTTTGTTACGAATCAAAGTCGTCCTATCAGAACCATGATCATTAATCTTTATAAAAATGCATATATTTTTGTTCTTAGGTGAAGCTTATTAAGAAGGCATGTATTAGGTAATAAAAACTTTTTCACTGATAAACATTAGGCATAAAAAATTGGTAAGTATAACTTGTATTATCAAATTTAAAATCTTATAAAGTATGCTATTGGTTTGTGAGCTCTCATCCAATTAAAGGAACTTGACTATTAAATTTCACTGTCAAGTTTATTCTTTTACAGAGAATTTATTTTACCAAGTGAAATTAGAATGTAAAGTCTATTATATATTTCTTTTTAATATTCATGTGTTTGAAGCGAATAAAGAATCATGTAACTTATGACTGAAGCAGTGGGTTGATCATGATGGTGTCGAAAGTATATTTAGTTTGGTTTCTATTTTTCATGCATAATTGCTAATTAAAAAGGTAGATGTTTTAATTATATGCAAATTTGTAAATGTACGGGTATATATATTTGTCTTTAAATTAAGGTATTACGTCAGTAAAGTAGAGTTAACATTTATAAAATTTTCTAACTTCAAATAACTAGCTGTTACTTCGTATACTTTGATTTTTATTTTATAACTCAATGAAAGTTCTAAAATATGTATACAGTTAACATTTTAGCATTTTACGATTCAAATCTCATGTAAAATATTTTGGAATAACATTATATACTATATTATTAGTGTAAAAACTCTTAGGTAAAGTTATTTTACTTTAACATCCGTTAAAAATTAAATGACCAAATTACCCCTTACTTAAATACTACCCTATAATATTCTTATACTAAAAATTAAAATTACCGTCCAAGAAATAATAAATTTATATTATGAGCATGATAAATGAGAAGAGAGGCGTGTAGATCCGTGCAATAACTTAGTGAAGCCTATTTAAATTCTTGGTGTTGATTACTCCTTACCGTGCATTATTGCAAATTAACTATTTCAACCTTTGGCATGCCTATTCAATATTTGTTTATTCAACTTCCAATAATTATTATAGATCCCTTCCTTTTTAACTTTCTAAAGTCGACAACTAAATCAGTTAAACAAGTCTTCTCCTATCAAACTATTATCAAATGAAAAAATCCTTTTTGTTTCATAAAAGATACTTTTTTTATTGGGCAAATCTGCTCACCATTTGCAACAACAACCTACTTACAAGTTAAATCAGGTAATTTTTTTCCTTTCCTATTAGTTTTTGTGAGTGTTATGCTAATTCTATATAGTTTTTATATGTATTTTTCATTGTTATTGTCATAAAATGAGTATCTTTGTTTATGAAAAGTATTTGGATATACAATACAATCCTAGCTAATTTTCATTTGGAATGGTGCTTATTTGCAGGAGCGGAGCTAGAGTGCTTCGTGCAGATTTGGCCGAACCCAGTAGCTTTGGTTAAAACCATTTATTAGTCTTATAAAATTTATTGAATATATATAAATTATTAAATTAAAATCCAATAACTTAAAGCAATTAGAATTTCTGAACCCATAAACTTGAAGTCCTGACTCCGCCTATGCTTATTTGTTACTTATTTCCTTTTTAACGTAACAATAAAGTTTTAATTTCAGGATTATGCTAATTGTCGTCCATTAGCGGGCTTCACTTCATTACGTCATCTTGTTTGTTCAGTTCCATGGTAAATATCCTAATTTTTTCCTCCTATCTTTTGTCCTTTATTTGTGTTCTTTATTTTGGTTGTGGTTGTTTCATTCCGGGCATTGGTGGAAGCAGGATGTTATTCAGCAAACATTACATTTCTTCATACCATTTTTTATCTATGTCTGTTGAGATCAATCCTGTTATTTTTAATATAGTAAGATAAATTTTTATAAAGTGGTAATATAATTTATTAATACTAATATTATTTTATGAAGTTTTATACAGTTAACATGGAATACATGTGCAACATACGTGTCCGGAAACTAGTTTTATATATATATATATTCATGAGCGGAGCTAGGGGTTGTATTGGTGGAAAATAAATAATTCACGTGGAATTACATATGGCTGACAGGGCATGATACATGGAAGAATGAGAAGATGACAACTGGAATATTACAATCAAAAGATGTATGAGCTACAATAGGTACGAGCAAATCATTCATGAGATGAAAGGACACTTATGCTCGAGCCTAAATCAGTCAATGAAGAGACACAGGCAGAATGTATCAAGACATGAAAAGGGGAAGATTCACGAACCTCCAATTAATGAGGAAGGAGAATCAGAATCGTTACATAATCTTCATGAGCAGTTACGATTGACAATTATAACGGTTCATTAATATCATTAATGCTCATAATGATTCAACCATAAAAGGAAATAAACGTTATATTTGTAAATCTCTATATAAGGGAAGAGAATTTCACTTGTAAAGACACGTTCTGAATTATATTGAAATACAATTGCTTTCTTTTGCTTTCAATCAATTATTTCAATATCTCTTTGCCAATTTTATTTCCTTTCTAACAGTTTATTGAGAAAGTAAGGAATTCCTTGGTTATTAGTAACCCGAGTTCTTCTAAAAATAGGCTTTGACTAAAAATCTTACTTTTTGGTTAAACAAATTGGTTCCGTTACCGGGTATCTGATAATCATTCTACTTTCTAAATCCTTCTTTCTCACAACCAAATTGTTTAACCAAAGAATTGGATTCTTTGCCCAAAGCTATTTTAAGAATAACACGGGTTTCTGATAACCAAAGAATAAGATTATAGTAGGTAAACTTGTAAATGGAAAGTAGTAAGATGCACAGAAAGAAAGTATATTGCAATAGTGGTCCAGGATCCTATACAGGTTATATTTTACTTCCTTATATAGGGAATTTCCTAATATAACGCCTGCCTTTTTCAGGGATTGAGCATTAATGACTAATTATGACATTAATGTAACGTTACAATGAGTAACCGTAACTGTTGCGTGAATGTTATGTAACGTGTGGATCACTAATTGAAGATCTATGAATCCGCCCTTTGTTCCGCCCAGATACACTTTGACCGTGTCTTTTCATCTTCTCAATTAGGCTGAGACTTCCGTAGCTAATTAACACATAGGTGTGATTTGCCGTGCCTCTTTGCCTCATACCTCTTCATAGAGTCCCGTCTAGCTGTCGTATCTTCATTGCTCCATGTAGACTGCTGAGTCATCAAGATTTATTACACGTGTGAAGCTCTTTTTTACCAATACAGATAGTCCCCCCACTTACCATATATTTATCGATCAATATTTGGTAAGTGGATACTCATTTATGGCGGGAATATTTTGTCGCCGCTTCACTCGAATCATTGCATCTTTTTATATACGTAACCGTCGCTTGTCACTTCCATTTAATGCTTATGCCACGTGGCATTTTCGGGTTGGTTCTGCAATTTGTTCAGCACCTTTTATGGCTTTTTGCGGCTGCATCAGTCACGAAGTGACATCTTCAATTATAGCTTTCACATCATTGTTTTTTCCCATTTTTGACGGTTATCTTCGAGTATAAATACCCCATTTTCTTTTCTTTCACGAAAAACTTCTAACTTTCAAACTTTATTTGTAAAGAACTTTTTCCTTGTCTTTGTAGATATGTCTTCTTCAAACCAATCTAAGAGAGTCATAAACGTAGATGATTTGACTCCCTCTTCTGCTCCAACGCGGAGTAGGAGAGGCGGCAGGTTGAGGAGTTTAGGTTCTACTCCTTCAAGGGGTTCTTCCTCTTCTCAAATTACTTCTCCTCCTTCTTCTAGGTCTTTAACTTCTCCGAGGGCTAGGGCTTCTAGATCTTCGTCCAAAGGTAGAGAACGTCATGAACCTTTGCGCGAACCGAGGGTCGATGAAATAGTACCTGCAGAGTTCACCTTTGCTAGGGATAGTCAGGCCTTTAGAGATTAGGTTTCTTCATTATCATCTCTTGATAGTGTTGACAAGTACCCCACCCAACTCACTGAAGGTTTAATTCCTCTTATACGCAGGGACTGTCATTGGAGTTTCGATTTTCCTGTAATCGTTCCAAACAGTAATCAAAGAATAACGTCTTACAAGACGGGGCATTCTTTTGTTTATACCTATCCCTTTACATTAGGGTTCAAGCCTCCCATCGACCCAGTAATCATCGAATTCTGTCGATTTTTCAAAATTTTCTTGGGACAAGTCGGTCCTCTTGTATAGCGAGTCATTGCATGTCTTAGAAACTTGGCTACCTTAGCTTCAATTCCCTTTACCTTTCATCATCTTATTCACCTCTATTCCCCAATGTTGTTCCGTTAGGGAATTTTTACCCTAACAGCTAGGAGTAAAAGGGTGTTAGTGACTTCTGAAGATGATAAGGATCGAGGTTGGTTTCTTCGGTGTCTTGCTGTTCCTAGTGTTGGTTTAGTAGGTGAAGAGAATCTTCCCTTCCCTGAGAAGTGGAACTTTGCACGTGAGTACATTTTTGCTCACATTCCTTGCTTTTTGCTTTGGATATTTTATCAATACCGTAGCTGTTTCTTCTTTTTGCAGCAATCATGGGAACCGTCGAGAATGTCTCCGGTTTTAGAGATTGGGTAGAAAAGCTTTTGTTAATTGCTCCATTGGAAGAACGTTCGTGGAAGTACCTATATGAGATGTTTGATTGGAGAGTTAAGACTCATAGTAATTGAAGTTTTTATTTGTACTTGCTTATTTCTTTGAGCATTATTTAACCCTTTCCTTTTGATAGGGTTTCCTGCTCGTGGAGTTTTTGCATCCGCGTCTGTTCCCAAGTTATCCCTGACTCAGGACCAAGAGATCATTTCAGGCTCTTCTTCTTCAAAGAGAAAAGCAGGTGGGTCAAGGACCTCGGGAGAAGAGGAGGGCACTTTGGTCCATAGGTCACACAGAAGGAAGGTGGTCTCAGACGACGAGTCTACACCTGTCATCGTGCCTTCCGTGCCTGAAGTTGGACTTTCTGCCTCCGAGGATGCTACTCCCTCTCCCGTGCGTGAATTTGTTGGCCAATTGTTCCGTGAAGGCTTTGGTTCTGTTGTTGATGAAGCTCTCTTGGCTGTTTTCTCTCCAACTCTCAAAGAACTCCCTTCAACTGTTCCAGTTATTTCTCCTGCTCCCGTGGCTATTCTTGCTCATGTCGTTGCTTCCTCTCCCGTGGCTTTTTTGGCCCCTCAGACTTCCTCGCCCGTAGCTCCTGCATCTCTACCTGTTTCCGTGCTTTCTGTTACAGAAGTAGGGTCTTCCAGCGGAGAGATGAGGCAAGTGATGATAGAAGTTCCAGCGGAGGGTAGTCTCTTTAAAAAGTCTGGCCAACCTGATGTGTGGTTGAAACCGTTGATGGCTCGACAGAGAGAGCTAAGTTGGACAACCACAGTTCCCTTACATGGGCTAATGAAATCGTGCATACTTCTTTAAAGGTAAAATGCATTTTCTTGTGTTCATTAGTGTGCATGTATTTACCATATCTAATTGGATTTCTTTTGCAGATCAATCTTATTGGCATGGAGCTTATGAAAAGGATTTCTCATACGGAGCAGGAAGTGAAAGAATGGCGTGCGGAAGCAGATAGCTGGAAGGAGCAGTATGAAAGCTTAAGGATCGACATGGAGGCTGTAGAAGAAGAAAAATGTACCTTGGAGCAGCAAGTGAGGGTCATGACGACAGAGTTGGCCGTGGATAAGGCATCCTCTGATCAGGAAGACAAGGATAAGAGCGTCCTAGAGTCCTCATTCGCGGAGCAGCTATCTGGTGCCTCTGAAGAGGTCAGGAGTTTGAAGGCCTTACTAGACCAAAAGGAGGAGTATTCGGACTAATTAGTGCAATCCTTTACTCAGACCCAGGAGGATCTCCGTAACTCTTTGGAGAAAGTTCAATTCCTGGAAAGGTCTTTAGCTCCTTTAAGGGCCTCTAATGATGCTGTCGTGACTGAGAGGGATGAACTAAGAGCTGAAGTTATGCTATGGGAGAAATATTACGAAGCTCTTGAAGATAGGGCAGTTGTCGATGTTAGTTGGGTGTATATGAACTCTCGCCTCGACACATTGACTGAAATGAGCCGAGAAGGTTTCGACCTTGATGCTGAAATTGGAAAAATCAAGGAGTCCATTGATAAGGCTAAACAAGGTCAAAATCTCTCTTCACCTGAAGGTGAGGCTCTTGCTGCTCAAGTCTCTTCGTCCGAAGCCACTCCTGCTCCTTCTGCCAGCGAAGTCAACCCCTCTCCTGAAGAAATTTAAGAAGTTGGTTCCTCCCCTTTTTTTTTCTTTTGTCTCAATTGGTGGTTACCCCCAGTCCCATCAGGGGTAAATTTGGATCTCTTTAAAGTCCCCAAATGACAACTTAGGGGCACCTCAATGTATAAAAATTCTATACGGCTAAGTATAAGTTAATACTTAGTTTTTACTTAGCCGTTTTAATATATTAATGCAAGTATGACTTTTGTTTTCCGTTGAGTTTCTGTTTCACTCTTTAAGTCTTTTGCATGCTTTATTTTTCGAGGTTTTAGTTTTACCTCTGAGTTTTGCATATAGAATGCTTTAGATTACTCGCACCTTTTCGTAATAGGCACGGTGTCATATAAAATGTGTGCCTTTTTGTAGTAGGCATAATTTATGAAAGAGGGCCCTTTTTGATCGACACTTAATGAAGAAGACGTCTCAACTTCATAAAGGTGTAATAATGCAATAGAGTGATAGGAATTTTTCACATGTTTAAGAATGTTTATGAGGAAAGTTTTTTCGTTTGAACTTTCACAACATTTTACGTGTGTTTGATTATCGTCTAAAACTCATGTTGCAACTATTTTCTTTTAACATATTTGATATACACTTGTATTTCGTAACTATTTTCTGTATGTAACAGTTTTTTGAGTTAATACAAGAGGGCAACTGTTTTTCGTTCGTAACAATTTTTATTCAAATTGGGGTTTTCTCCCGTAACTGTTTTTGTTGACAACAGTTTTCAATAAGCACGAGGGAAATGCTCTTACATCCGTAACTGTTTTACAGTTTTTTGAACAAGTACAAGGATTTTGATCTTTCATCTGTAACTGTTTTATTTGATAACAGTTTTCTATATGAGTACAAAGATTTCGTAACTGTTTTTAGTTACAACGGTTTTGAATGAGTACAATCATGATGATCTTTTATCCATAACTGTTTTGAATAAGTACAAAGATGTGCATTTCTTCCTCGTAGCTAACATTTAGCCTTTTAACCTGAACATGTTCGAAGGTTTTTTGGATTAGGCTTTGTGTTTGAGTCTTTGGCTCTTTCGATTTTGCTCATATTACTTGATTTGCTGGGTAGATGGATTTTCAGGCTCGAGCTTTAACTTTTTGATAGTCTTTTTTGCTTCGTCTTTGCCTTCCATACTGTATAGTCTCCCAAGTGTTTGAGCTTTGAAGAATGAAATCTCGAGCCCTTGACTATTCCTTCCTTATGGTCCTTTTCATGAAAAAGGAAAAACATACGGGACTTGAAGGTATATAATTTTTAGATGATGACTGCTTAACCCTTTAAAGCATCCATCAGAAAGTGTAACCCTAGACCGGGAATTCAGTTATTTCCTCGCGTCTTTGCAGGTCTAATATCATCATATGGTGATGAGTTAGCTTTATGCCTATCATCTAAAAAGGTTAGTAAAATTTCAAATGTTCAAAATAAAATCGAACGTGGGATACCTGACCAAGGATACTTCTTTTCCTTAAAAGTAGTACTTCTTCAAGTGAATGGCATTCCAACTTGTTGGTAGGATTCTTCCGTCCATAGCTTCCAACTCATAGGCGCCCTTCCCAGCTATGCCTCATACTTTGTAGGGTCCTTCCTAGTTTGGATTTAGCTTTCCTGCGCCTGCTTCTTTCGTTGATTGAAAGACTTTTTTGAGGACGAAGTCCCCAATCTTGAAGTACCTGAGATGAGCTTTACGATTGTAATAACGCTCTATGATTTTTTTTTGAGCTGCCATCTATATCAGTGTTGCTTGTCTCCGTGGTTCGAGCAGGTCCAGATTGGTCCTCAATTCGTCGTCGTTTGCTTCCTCCATGGTTTTTGTGAACCTTATGCTTTGTTCGCCAATCTCCACAGGTATTAAGGCTTCTGAGCTATAGACAAGTGCGAACGGAGTTTCTCCCGTGGCTGTTTTTGAAGTTGTTCTGTATGCCCATAGTACCGCTAGTAACTCATCAGGCCAGTTTCCTTTGGGTTTATCCAACCGCTTCTTTATATTGTTGATGATGTACTTATTCATTGACTCAACTTTACCATTAGCCACGGGGTGGTATGGCATTGAAGTGATCCGTTTGATTTGCCAACTTTCAAAGAATTCTGTGATTTGCGAGCCTATGAATTGTGGGCCATTATCGCACATGATCTCCTTTGGTATCCCAAAGCGGCATATTATGTTTCGCCATAAGAAGTTTTTAACTTCCTTTTCTTGCACTTGTTTGAACGCTTCTGCCTCTACCCATTTTGTAAAATAGTCGGTTAGCATGAGCAAAAACCATACCTGTCCTTTAGCTGTGGGAAGAGGTCCTACTATGTCCATACCCCATTTCATGAAAGGCCATGGGGATATTATTGGATGCAATAATTCCGCTGGTCGATGCATGTTATTGGCAAAACTTTGGTACCTGTCGCATTTGGATACGAAGTTCTCGGCCTATTCTTCCATGTTAGGCCAATAGTATCCAGCTCTGATTAGGGTTTTCACTAAGGATCTCGCCCCTGAGTGATTTCCATAGTGTCCTTCGTGGACTTCTTTCATCACAAACTCCGTTTGGTTAGGTCAGAGGTATTTTGCTTGGGGCCTCCCGAACATCTTGCGATATAATGAGTTGCGAATGAGGCAGTACCGTGCAGCTTTGCAGCGAAGTTCTTGAGCTGCTTTCTTGTCTTCAGGTACGGTGCCATTCTGCAAAAAATTTAGGATTTCGTTTCTCCAATCCCAGGTTAAATTATTGAAAGTTACCTCATTTCTATCCTGGTCGATAGCTGAATGGAATAGATGAACGACGATTGCATTGTCCTTGTTTGTTACTTCCGTGACTGCTTCGAGGTTAGCTAATGCATCTGCTTTATCAATTTTCTCTCTAGGTATCTATACTACCTTCCATGTTTTGAATTGTCTCACGAGCTCTCGTGCCTTTTCCAAATATTGTAGCATCCGAGTCTCTCGAGCGATGTAAGTCCCCTGCATTTGATTTACTACCAGTTGGGAATCACTTTTGATCATGATTTGCTCGATTGAGAGCTCTCGTGCAAGTTCTAATCCTGCAATAACAACTTCGTACTCTGCTTCATTGTTAGTTATAGGATAACATTTGATAGCCTGTCGTGTCTTTTCACCCGTGGGTGATATTAAGACTATGCCTAAGCCGACACATTTTATATTGGAAGAACCATAGGTAAATAGGGTCCACAGACCCGGATTAGCACATACCCGATATGTGGAAAAAGAGTTACAAGCCAAAAGGCATGACTTTATAACAATAAGTCCCCCTGTTTGTAATAAATGAGGTTTTTTCCTCGTCTGAGGGATCCATTTTAATCTGATTATAACCAGAATATGCATCTATAAAGCTTAACAATTCATGACCTGCGGTGGCACCAATCATTTGATCTATATGTGGTAATGGGAATGAATATTTGGGGCATGCTTTATTTAAGTCAGTATAATCTACACATACTCTCCATTTGCCATTATTTTTAGGTACTACCACAGTGTTAGCTAGCCAGTTAAGGTATGTTACCTCTCGTATCGAACCAATCTTCAAGAGTTTCGTACCTCTTCGTCAATCACTTGGTTCTTGAATGATCCCTGCTTTCTTTTCTTCTGCTTAACATGTACGAATGATGGATCTTTATTTAGTTTATGAGTCATCCCTTTTAGTGGGATACTTGTCATATTTGAGTGGGACCATACAAATCAGTCTGCGTTAGCCTTTAGATAATCAATTAACTTACCTCTTCGACCGGGGCTCAGCCTCGTGCCTATATACACTTTCTGTTCAGGCTTTTGTTCAGACAATGGAACAACTTCGAGCT
The DNA here is from genome assembly GCA_005239505.1 of Nicotiana paniculata. NCBI lineage: Eukaryota > Viridiplantae > Streptophyta > Magnoliopsida > Solanales > Solanaceae > Nicotiana > Nicotiana paniculata. The sequence goes on from ML351894.1 coordinate 60,604, forward strand.
CTTCCGTAGTTGTTTTGATGTGCTCGTCTTCCTCCGGTTCATGAATGAAGTCCATTCTGGAATCTACATCCATGATGCACCTTCCGTGGTAACTTGATTCACCTTCTCTTAAGTATTTTCTTTCATACCTGTTTCAGCAATGATACCTTCCGTACCTATTTGGGTAGTAATTTCTTCCATGCCTGTTTGGGCGGTGTTACCTGCTTGGGAGATTCCCTTATCTTTTGATTCTTCCACCTCTACTTTTTCATTGTAGTGTACCACAAAATTTATATTTCTCGCGGTTTGCTGATCGCCTCTAATTTGCTGAATCCCCCATTCAGAGGGGAATTTAATTATCTGATTCAAGGTGGAGGGTATTGCTTTCATGTCATGGATCCATGGCCTTCCCACGATTACGTTATAATCCATGTCAGTATCGATGACTTGGAACCTGGTACTTTTGATCACCCCCTCAACATAAGTGCTAAGCTCAATTTCTCCTTTTGTTATAACCGTAGAGTTATCAAACCCTGATATGGCTCGTGCCCTTGGGATTATTTGATTCCCCAATAGCATTTATTCCATGACTCTTAGCAAAATGATATTGACTGAACTACCTGGATCAATCAACACTCTTTTTACGTTAGTGTCATGAATAAGTAAAGATATTACCAGAGCATCGTTGTGAGGAAACATTAATCCGCCGATATATTCATCATCGAAGGTTATACGTCCACTTCCATATTTTCATGAACCCATTTTCCGTGTGTAATTGTGAACTTTGTGGTCGTTTTGCAGACCACTCCGTTTACTTCTTCGCCTCCATGTATCACGTTGACAGTCCGTTTTGGAGATGGAAGTTTTGGGGGATCCTGCCTGTTCTTCATGTATGCCTGTTTACCTTTTTCACTGAACAATTCTGTCAAATAGCCCTGTTTCAATAATTGTTCTACCTCACTTTGCAAAAATCTGCAATCTGCAGTTCTATGTCCATGATCATTATGGAATTCACACCAGAGATCTGGGTTCCTCTTATTCGGATTCGACCTCATCTATTTGGGCCATCGAACCTTATCACCCAAATTTCTTAACACTGAAATTAGTTCAGAGGTACTTACATTAAAGGTATGACCCCCAATTTGCGCATTACCTCTAGGTCGCTGACCTTGATCCCTTCTGGATCTAGATGAAGACGAGTCCGCATCTCTGCTTGGTGGTCCATAATCTGACCTGGTGTTTTCGAACCTGGGATGAGTTTCACATCCCGATGGTCCCATGTAAGGATCGTACCTGTTTTTACCTGATCTCCTGTCCAATTCTGAACGCCTAGATCTGGTATAATCTTCCTCTTTCGGACGAGTAGTGGTATCTTCTTCTATTCGAAGTTTAGTACTATACCTGTTATAAACATCGTTCTACGTTGTAGCTGGGAATTCTCTCAAGCTTTCCTTGAGTCTTCTCGTAGCTTCTGATCTTTTGTCATTTAGATTACTTGCGAATGCCATGGCTTCCCAATTACCAGGCACCCTTGGTAGTTGCATTCTTTCTCGTTGAAACCTATCTACAAATTCACGAAGTAGTTCCGTATCTCCTTGTTTTATTTTAAAGATGTCCTCCATCCTTTTCTCGAATTTTTGCGCACCAGAGTGTGCCTTTATGAAAGAATCTGCAAGCTCAGCAAAAGAATCAATAGAGTTTTCAGGGAGAAGTGAATACCAGCTTAGCGCCCCTTTGGTAAGTGTTTCTCCAAATTTTTAACCAGGACCGACTCAATTTCTTATTTTGTTAAGTTGGTCCCTTCACTCCGGTGGTAAAAACAGTTACATGGTCGCGTGGGTCGGTTGTCCTGTCATATTTAGGTACGTCAAGCATTTTAAACTTCTTTGGAATGGGTACGGGTGCTGCGCTTGGTTTCCAAGGTTGTTGAGAATATCTATCAACGTCAATGCCTTTGATAACAGGTGGTACTCCATGAATTTGTTCGATTCGATCGTTTTGTTCCTTCTCCTATTTCTTCAAAGTTAGTAATAAAGTATGTACTTCAGAGTTATTAGATATACCTGGTCTCGCTTCGAGAGATTCCTTAGGAGTATCTACCCTTCCTGAGTTTGCCAACCCAGATTGAGGATTTTCCATGGTGATGGTATTATTGGGGGGTGGTGTCGATGGTGCAGGTAACACTGCCGGTAATACCCTCACAAATTCTTGCAAAGCTTGGCTCACATACTCTGCAATCATTTGCTTTACTCGATCTTGTTCCACCGTTTGATCATTATTATCATTATTGTTATTGGATCTTTCTGGGGATTGTTCCCTTGAACCACGTAGGGTTCTTGAAGGCGATGGAACTGGGGTTCCATTTCTTTGGTGGTTGTTGTCGTTGGAGTTCGACATAGTTCATAGGATATCGCTTGAAAAGCAAATAAAGATTATCAGATTCCCGGTAACGGAACCAATTTGTTTAACCAAAGAATTGGATTCTTTGCCCAAAGCTATTTTAAGAAGAACACGGGTTTCTGATAACCAAAGAATAAGATTATAGTAGGCAAACTTGTAAATGGAAAGCAGTAAGATGCACAGAAAGAAAGTATATTGCAATAGTGGTCTGAGATCCTCTACAAGTTATATTTTACTCTCTTATACAGGGAATTTCCTAATATAACGCCTACCTTTTTCAGTGATTGAGAATTAGTGAATAATTATGACATTAATGTAACGTTACAATGAGTAATCGTAACTGTTGCGTGAATGTTGTGTAACGTGTGGATCACTAGAAGCCACGAGAAGACTCAAGGAAAGCTTACGAGAATTCCATGGAACAACATGGAATGATGTATATAACAGGTATGGTACCAAGCTGCTGATTGAAGAAGACATCGTTGCACAGTCAAGGGTTGATGAGAGAACATGTTTGAGGTGGTCAGAACCTGAAAAGAGGTCCGGTAAAAATAGGTACGAGCCTTATATGGGAACCTCAAGGCGAGACGCACGGTCCAAGCTGGAAAATCTACGATCCGACCATAGATTAAGGAACGGAGATTCAGGTTCATCCTCATCATCTAGGTTCATAAAAGAACGAGATGTGCGTGATAGGGATACTAACGCGAATGCAAGGATTGGAGATAATAGTTTCAATCAATACTTCTGAGTTGGTAGCTATTCTAAGGAGTATGGGAGATAAGGTGTGGTGGCCAAAGGAAATGAGATCAAACCCAAGCAGAAGAAACCCATATTTCTGGTGTGAGTTTCATAACGACCATGGCCATAAAACATCAAATTGCAGATTGTTACAAGGTGAGGTAGAACATTTATTAAAACAGGGATACTTGACAGACATGTTCAGCGAGAAAGGTAAACAGTCTTACATGAAAATAGACAAGAACCTCCAAAACCTCCATATCCAAAGAGAACAGTGAAAGTGATAAGCGAGGGAGAAGAAGTCAACGGTGTAACGTACACATCTGCAAAAAAAGACGGCAAAATTCACAGTAACCCACGGGAAGCAAGTTCGTCAAGTTTTGGAGGAAGATAGCATAACATTTGATGATGCAGATGCGGATGGCTTGATGATTCCTCACAATGATGCATTGGTAATATATTTACTTATACATAATACTAATGTAAAACGAGTTTTGATTGATCCAGGTAGCTCCGTGAATATTATTCTGTTGCGAGTAGTGAACGAAATGCAAATTGGCGACAAGATGATACCAAAGGCACGTTCCTTATCTGGATTCGATAATTCAACTGTATTATGAAGGGGGAGGTAGTGCTAACTACATTCGTGGAAGGAGTCATCAAAGAAATGAAATTTCAAGTAATAGACACGAACATGGCCTATAATGTGATTCTTGGGAGGCCATGGATTCATGACATGGACGATGTTCCGTCTACATTGCATCAAGTTATTAAGTTTCCTTAAAAATGGGGAATTCAAAAAATTCGAGGAGATCAACAAATTTCTAAGAATATCAATTCAATGGTGCAATCACACAAAGAAAGCATTGACACAGATGAAAATTTCGTGGAAGACGTGGTAAATCAAATCTCAACTGAAAATGTATCAAAGCAAACAGGTATGGATTCAAGACCGGATGTAATTCAAGAATCGAAGGAGAATGAAAACATCAAAACAACAATTGAAGAGCTCAAAGCTGTTGTGCTATTCGAACAATGGCCAGATCAAAAAGTTTATATTAGAGCAAAACTGAGCCCAGAAATGAGAGGTAAGTTAGTTGAATTTTTAAAAGCTAACGCAGATTGTTTTGCTTGGTCGTATTCAGATATGCCAGGTATACCTCCGGAGGTGATGACTCATAAATTGAATGAAAATCCATCATATGTACCTGTCAAGCAAAAGAAAAGGAAGCAAGACTCATTCAAAAATCAAGTGATTCAATATGAGGTACAAAAACTCTTAAAAATAGGTTCAATACGGGAGGTAAAATATCCTAATTGGTTATATTATACTATGGTAGTTCCAAAAACGAATGGAAAATGGCGAGTTTGCATAGATTATACTGATCTAAATAAATCTTGCCCATAAGATTCATTCCCTTTACTGCATATAGATCAATTGATTGATTCTACCGCAGGTAATGAGCTATTGAGTTTTTTAGATGCATATTCAGGTTATAATTAAATAAAGATGGATCCTTTAGATGAATAAAAAACTTCATTTATTACGGATAAGGGGACTTATTGCTACAAAGTCATGCCTTTTGGTTTGAAAAATGCCGGAGCCACATATCAAAGGTTGGTGACCAAGATGTTTTAAGAACACCTGGGGAAGACTATGGAAGTATATATTGACGATATGCTAGTCAAACATGCACGAGCAGAAGATCATTTTCAAAATCTTTCAAGTACCTTCGTAATCCTCCGCGACTACAATATGAAATTAAACCCAGAAAAATGTGCCTTCGGCGTAACTTCAGATAAGTTTTTAGGTTTTCTTATATTTAACAGAGGTATTGAAGTAAACCCTGCACAGATCAAATCCATTGAAGAAATTCCCGATATACGAGCAAAAAGGAGGTACAAATATTAACAGGGAGAATAGCAACTTTGGGAAGATTTGTTTCCAAGTCTTCAGAGAAAAGTTTCAAATTCTTTTCAGTGCTAAAAAAGCAAAATCAGTTCGAGTGGACTGAAGAATTCCAACAAGCCCTCAAAAATTTAAAGGCATATTTGTCAAATCCTCATTTGCTGGCTAAACCAAAAGTTGGAGAGAGGTTGTTTGTTTATCTTGCAATTTCAGAAATGGCTGTAAGTGCATTTTTGGTGCGAGAAGACAAAGGTAAACAATCTCCAATTTATTATGTCAGTAAATATTTGTTGGATGCTGAAACTCGATATCCTCATTTAGAAAAACTCGCTTTAGCATTAGTTATGGCATCTAGAATGCTGAGACCTTACTTTCAATGTTACCCTATTTCCGTAATAACTGCATATCCTCTAAGGAATATTTTGCATAAACAAGAATTGTCAGGTAGATTAGCCAAGTGGGTAACAGAATTAAGTGAGTACGATATCATGTACCAACCTAGAAATGCAATAAAATCACAAGTTTTAGCAAATTTTAGCACAGAAATAGTTCCTGAAGTAGAAAAGGAACTACAAATATTCACCGGATCTAATCCAGGTACATGGACTCTATTTACTGATGGCTCCTCGAATGTTAAAGGAGCAGGTTTAGGTATTGTTTTAATTCCACTCTCGGGAGAAAGTATAAGACAAGCAATTAAATGTTACCCCATTACTAACAATGAAGCAGAGTACGAAGCTGTGATTGCAGGGTTAGAACTGGCACGAGAACTCTCTATAGAGCGAATCATAATTAAAAGTGATTCTCAGTTGGTAGTCAACCAGATGCAGGGGACTTACATAGCTAGAGATGCACGGATGCAACAATATTTGAAAAAGGCATGAGAATTGATAAGGCAATTCCAATCATGGAAAATTATGCAAATACCCAGGGAAGAAAATGCAGGAGCAGACGCACTAGCTAATCTCACATCAGTTACAGAAATAACAGATGCAGAAAATGCTATCATAATACATTTATTTCATTCAGTATTGGACCAGGATAAAAACGAGGTAAGTTTCAATAGTCTAACTTGGGATTGGAGAAACAAGCTTGTTAACTTTTTTGCAGTAAGGAACCGTGCTTGAAGACAAAAAAGAGTCTCACCTGCTTCGACGAAAGGCTGCTCGTTACTCCTTAATTCGAGGAAATCTATATCGAAAAATATTTGGGGATCTTTAGCAAGATGCCTTGGACCTACTCAAACAGAATATGTGATGAGAGAGGTACATGAGGGGCATTGTGAAAATCATGCAGGAGGTAGATCTTTGGTAAAAACTCTAATTAGAGCAGGATACTACTGGCCTAAAATGGAAGAAGATGCAGAAAATTTTGTAGCAAAGTGTGACAGATGCCAACAATAAGGCAATAACATGCACCGCCCAGAAGAATTATTACATACAATTATTTTCCTGTGGCCATTCATGAAGTGGGGAATAGATATAGTGAGTCCTTTGCCAAAGGCTAAAGGAAAAAAGGTATGATTTTTGTTAGTGTTAATTATTTTTCCAAATGGGTAGAGGCGGGAGCTTTCAAATAGGTACGAGAAAAGGAAGTCATGGATTTTATTTGGTAGAACATTATATGCCGATTCAGAGTGCCAAAATAAATTGTATGTGATAATGGCCCGCAGTTTATACGCTCGAAAGTCACATAAATTTTTGAAAGCCGGAAAATCAAACGAATTCACCTTATCATCTAGTTGCAAAAGGACAAGATGAGTCAACAAACAAGATTATTATTAGTAATTTGAAGAATATATTAGAGGAATCAAAATGCAATTGGCCCGAGGTGTTACCAGGAGTATTATGGGCTTATCGAACAACAACAAAGACAGGCACATGAGAAACTCCATTTTCACTTGTTTATGGTTCAGAAGCTTTAATCCCAGTCGAAATAGGAGAGCCAAGTACGAGATTCACACAAGCAACATAAGAATCAAATGATGAAGAGATAAGAACGAATTTATATTTACTCGAGCAAAGAAGAGAAGCGACTCTAATAAGAATGGCAGCATAGAAGAAAATCTTTGCATGATACTACAATAAAAAGGCTCATCTAAGATACTTCAAGATTGGGGACTTTGTTCTCAAAAAGGATTTTCAATCAACAAAAACAGTTGGAGCAGGAAAGTTGAACCCAAATTGGAAAGGTCCTTATAAAGTTCGAGGTATTGTTGGGAAATGTGCTTATGAGTTGGAAACCATGGACGACAAGGTGTTACCTTTGAATTGGAATGTTGTTCATTTGAAGAAATATTATTTCTAAGCAAAGGATTTACCCACGGTCAGGTATCACTTAACTACAATTTTGTTTTGTTCAGTTAAATTATACTAACAATTTTAGATGATAGGCAAAAAGCTAGCGAACACAAAATGATGATTTTAGACCTGAAAGACACGCGGGATACAAAATTATTCCAGGTCTGGGTTACGACCTTTCTGATGGAAATAAAAAGGATTAAGCAGTCATTATCTAAAAATATACCTCCGAGTCCCGTATGTATTTTTCTTTTCAGGAAATGGACCACATGGAAGGAATAATCAAGTGCTCGAGATTTCATACTTCAAAGCTCTAACACTTGGGGGACTATCGAGTGTTTAACCAAAGAATTAAACACTTTGACTAAAGCTTATTTTTAAGATGAATACGGGTTACTGATAATTAAGGTAATGGAAAAAAATCAATAATAGACAGTATTGCAGAAATATAAAAAATCGAAGTTAATTGTATTCGGGAATCATATGCCTTTACAAGCTGTATTCCCCTCCTTATATAGGAGATTCTTATAACGTATGACTCTTGCTATGGTTACTCATTAATAACTAATTATGACATTAATGAGGCGTTACAAAGGATAACCGTAATTGGGGTTCGGTTACATAACGTTCGAGTAATCAATTGTGGGTCCTTGAATCTGCCTGTAGCTTTGTCTAGATTCATTATGACCGTGCCTCTCACCCGTTTTGATCAAGTTGTGTTTCCCGTGAATGATAAGTTCGTGGGTTTACTGAACCGTGCCTCTTTGTACCGTACCTCTTCCAAGAATCTCATCCAGCTGTCGCGTTTTCCTGTGTCCACGTGACTGGCTGAGTTGTCAAAAGCCGGCTTACGTGTGAAACTCTTTTTTACCAATACATATATTCCCCCCACTTACCATATATTTTAATGATTGAAATTTGGTAAGTGGATATTCATTTATGGCGGGAATATTTTGCCGCCGCTTTTCCTTGAATCATTGTATCCTTCTCTGCACCATAGGCGTCATTTGTCACTTCCATTTAATGCTCATACCACGTGTCTTTTTGGGATTGGTTTTGCATTTACTCGGAACCTTTTAGGGCTTTTTGCGGCTGTGCCAGTCCTGAAGTGACATCTTCAATTATGACTTTTCATCATTATTTTCCTTTTTCTTCATGTTTGACGGCTGTCTTTAAGTATAAATACATATTTTCTTTTCTTTGCTTCCATGAAACACTTTTCTAACTTTGTCTTTTGTAAAAAAACTTTCTTCTTTGCCTTTGTAAACATGTCTTCTTCAAACCAACCTCAAAGAGTAATAGATATTAAAAGTTTAACGCCATCTTCTGCTCCGACTAGGAGTCGGAGGGGTGGTAGACTTAGAAGTCTAGGATCCACTCCTTCGAGGGGCTCCTCTTCTTCTCAGATAGTTCCTCCTGCTTCCACTAGATCTCTAGTTTCTCCGAGGTTTAGGTTTTCTTGGTCTTTGTCTAGAGGTAGAGGAGAACGCCTTCGTGAACCTGGAGTCGATGAAATTGTCCCTGATGAGTTTGTTTTTCCTAAGGATAGTCAAGTTCTAGTAGATCAATATTCTTCGCTTGATAGTGTCGAAAGATATCCAACCCTTATAACTGAGGGTCAGATTTCCCTTGTTCGTAGGGAGTGCTTTTGGAGGTCTGACTTTCCTGTCTATATTCCGAATAGTAATCAAAGAATAACGTCTTACAAGATGGGATATTCTTTTGTTTATGCGTATCCTTTCACTTTAGGGTTTAGACCCCCCATTGACCCAGTTATAATTGAATTTTGCCATTTTTTCAATATATGCTTAGGACAAGTTGGCCTGCTTGTGTGGCGATCGTATGTCTAAGGAGTTTGGCTTCTTTAGCCGCGGTTCCTTTTACCTTCAACCATTTTATTCACCTCTACTCTCCTACCTTATTTCGTGAAGGGTTTTTTACTCTGACTTCTAGAAGCAAAAGAATGCTGGTAACCCCTGGAGATGATAAGGATAGGGGTTGGTACCTCCGGTATGTTGCTGTACCCACTATTGGTTTAGTGGGTGAAGAAAATATTCCCTTCCCTGAGAAGTGGAATTGCGCACATGAGTATGCTTTAGCTTACATTTACTTTTTCTTGTTTTGACTTGAGATGTTTTATTAACACCGTGTCTGTTTTTTCTTCTCTCAGCAATCATGAATACTGTTGAGAATGTCTCCAGTATTCATGATTGTGTAGAAAAATTATTGTCTGTTGCTCCTTCAGAAGAAAGATCTTGGAAGTAACTCGCTGGGAGGTATGGTTGGCAAGTAAATACCCACGGTAAGTGAATCCCTTGTTCTTTCTTTTTTCCTTACTCGAGTCTTTTTTTGGTCGTTTAACTTTTTTCCCTTTTTAATAGGGTTCTCTGCTCGTGGGGTGTCTGCTTCATCTATCCCGAATATGTTCTTGGCTCAGGCCCAGGAAATTATTGTTGGTTCATCTTCCTCTAAGAGAAAGATTAGTGAGTCTCGTTCCGTATAAAAGGAAGAAGAGGGTGCTTTAGTGCACATGCCACGGAGAAGGCGAATGGTTTTAGATGATGAGCTTACAGGCTCAACCTTGCGTTCCGTGTCTGTGATTGAGCCCCCTGTCCTTGATGATGTTTCACATTCCCCTATTCATGAGGGTGTTGATCTTGCTCCTGACGACGTCCCTTTGGCTGCTGTCTTTCCTGCTTCTTTGAGAGAAGCTGTTTCGTCTGTTCCTTTGGCTATTTCAACTTCTGCTGTTGCTTTGCCTGTAACTTCTTCAACTTTTCAACTCTCTGTGCCTGCTGCTTTGCCCGTGGCTTCTCCATCTCCTCAACCTTCCGTGCCTGTTGCTGTTCCATCTCTGCCGGCTTCTATACCTTCCGTTAGAGAAGTAGGGTCTTCCAGCAGAGAGATGCGATAGGTGGTAATAGAGGTTTTAGCTGAGGGGAACCTTTTCAAGAAAATGGGCGAGCCCGAAGTGTGGCTCAAGCCTTTGATAGGTCCCTCTGAGAAAGCAAAGCTAGCCAGCCACGGTGCTCTTACATGGGCCAATGAGGTCGTGCATACTTCTTTGAAGGTATGATGCAAGTTATCCTCTTTCACTTTCGTATATGAGATTTACCATATCTGACTGGTTTATTTCTTGTAGATTAACCTTATAGGCATGGAGCTTATGAAGAGGATTTCAAACACGGACCAAGAGACAAAAGAGTTGCAGGCCGATGTTGATAATTGGAGAGCACAGTATGATAGCCTAAGGATTGACATGGATGCTTTAGAAGAGGAAATGAGTACCTTGAAGTGGCAGATGAGACTCATGGCAGCAGAACTGGCAGTGGAGAAGGATTCTTGCAGTCAAGCTGATAAAGATAAGAGTGTTCTGGAGTCTTCGTTCACGGAGCAGTTGTCCCGTGCCTCAGAGGATATTAGAGACTTGAAGAACTTGTTGGGACAGAAAGAGGAATACTCAGGCGAGCTCGTGCAATCACTCACTCGTACTCAAGAAGACCTTCATAGGGATTTAGACAAAGCTCAAACTTTAGATGAGTCGATTGTTCCATTAAGGGCCGCCCATGAAGCTGCGGAGGGGGAGAAAGATGGATTGAGATCTGAGCTTCAAGTGTGGGCAAAGTATTATGAAGATTTGGAAGAGGTGGCTGCCGTATCGATGTGAGCTGGGCGTATATGAATTCTCGCCTTGACACATTGATGGAAATGAGTCAAGAGGGTTTTGACCTTAGTGCTGAAATAGCCAAAACTAAGGAAGCCATGGAGAAGGATCAACAAGGTCATAATCTTTCTTCACTTGATGGTGAGATTCCAGCCGCTCGTGCCTCTTCATCCCTAGTTTCTCCCGCTCCTTCTGCCACTGAAGTCAACTCCTCTCTTGAAAATATTTAGTTGATTTATCCCCCCTTTTTTTGGTATCAATTGGTGGTTACCCCCAGTCCCATCGGGGTTAAATTTGGATTTCCTTAAAGTCTTTTGCATGCTTCATTTTTTGAGGTTTTAGTTTTACCTTCGAGTTTTGCATGGGGAATGCTTTAGACTACTCGTACCTTTTTTGTAATAGGAACAATGACATATCAAATGTGTGCCTTTTTGTAATAGGCATAGTTTATGGAAGAGGGCCCTTTATAATTGGCATGAAGAAGACGTCTCAACTTCATGATTATGCAATAGAGTGATAGGAATTTTACACATGTTTGAGAATGTTTCCAAGGAAAGTTTTTCTTGTTTGAACTTCCATGACATTTTACATGTGTTTGATTATCGTCTAAAACTCATG
>MDKI01219450.1:0-39587 GCA_005239505.1 Nicotiana paniculata
AACCTTAGATCTTTATTACAATTGTTTACACCTTAGTGTAGTTAATCTTTAGTTTTAATCTTTCGTGTTAGTAATTTAAATAACATCAAGTGAATGTTGAGTATTCTAACAACTTGCTTGATACGTAAATTCCCTGTGGGACTCTGGGCATAATACCCCGGATTATATTTGCAACACCCGCTTAGTCTTTTATTAGACATAGTTGAGTGTGATCAATGATCCATATGATAGAACGAAAAGAGCAAGCACAACTCTTTCATAAATTATTCTATTCTTAGAAGTACTAGGGTTGCCTATGTTCTTGATTTCCCATATGTCCTACTATCATATTTTCTTCACAAGGGTCTCATGACATTCCGAGATATATTATTAACTTGTTTCATTATGCATTGCATCAATTTATACATGTATATTTACACATGCCATGATGGTGTTATATGCGTATAATATATGTACATCGGGTATGGGGAAAGGTTATGGCATTACTTACGCACCACCAACTGATCAACTAGAATATGTTGATGATTATGCCTACAAAGGCTGAGATGATATGATGGGATGCCTTTAGAGGATTGATGATGTTATGTAGCAGATACCTATGCATGGTATGGAATTTATACGCATATGCATGACATTATAAAAGTTTCATGATTCACAGAGTTATTCAGATTTACAAGTTGAGTTTTTTACTCCATGTTCTTTCATGTCTTTATATACCACTTTCATGCCTTACAAACTCGGTACTTTATGTACACTCACGTCCCTTTTTACTTGGGACGCTGCGTCTCATGCCCGTAAGTACCGACAGACAGGTTGAGAGTCCTCCTAGTTGGCTATCAGCTTAGTAGAAGGTGTTAGTGCACTCCACTTGCTCCGGAGTTGCCTATTCGGTCAGTATGATTTAGGCATGTATTAATTGGTGTGACCGGGCCTTGTACAGACCTTTATGACGTTTATATACTCTTAGAGGCTTGTAGATAGATGTCAGGTATATGGATACTTGTATGGCCTTATCAACCTATGTTTTGGGTGTACAAATGATCATATCAGCCTTATAGGCCCGTATGTCACATGTATAAGTTTCTATATAATATTGGGTCGTCCTATGTCTAGTATTCCCTTTTGTTTTATTGTGTTCATCTCTTTATGGCCCTTCTAGCCCATTTACCCATGATGGTATGATATGAAATATATGTTATGTTAATATCAGAGTAGTTCTTTCCTAGGGAGTCTACAAGTCATATCTAGTAGAGTCTTGTTTATGGGTGTGTTGTTGTCACGCCCCAAAACCGAGGAGCGCGACCAATGCTCAACCGAGTTAACCTGACTGAGCAAGCTTGTTAGATTTCATTCTACCCAAATTCACCTTTGAATAATGAGCATATGTACTCCATTAATCATACTTTATAATTATTTCATTAACAACTTCCATTTTGTTTCCATTAGCAGCTTCAACCATACTATATACAAAATATTACAATTTTTATAGACATGAAGAAAACATAGTTGACAAATACCTATATTTCTAATTTAATTTCCAATACCAAACACCACCCACAACCTGTCTACGGAGCCTCTAAGTACAATTGAAGAGTAATATGTAATGCCGACAATAAGTCTCCGGCTATACCATGAAATATAAGGTACACAATAACCAAATGACACAAGACCCCGAAATAAAGTGAGGATCAACAAGTTAGCTGAAAGAAGCGTACCGCTATCACTGATCATTGTCGCCTACTATGGAACAACATGCATTCATAAAAGATACAGCACCACAACAAAAGGGACATTAGTACTGTCGAATAGTACTAGTATGTAAAGATAAAAATCATCTTTAAAAATAGAATAACTATACAAGAAAAATAAAGACATAAAAACAACAAGTCACAATCAATAATATCCAAATGCCCAATTGAAACATAACAATTTTCAAAATACGAAAGTAATACATATTTTTTGTCGGGAGATCATTAGTACCGATAATACCATAGTTCACGATACCACTATCCACAATAGCACTGTTCACAATTCCATTATTCATAATGCCACCGTACTCTTGGCACGGAGTCCGATCACGACCCGATCGGGTAGGTCATCTCACTGGAGACATTCTATACAATCTCAATTCTCGTTTCAATTTGATTTCAATTTTCTGCACAATACCACCATGTGTGCAACATGGCGTCCGGTCACGGCCCAATCGCCTAGGCCGTCTTAATCAAGACATTTCCATTTTTCATCAATCATCTCTACATTTCCCACGTGTGTTTCAATTTCTTCGGCACTAGGGGCCACAATAGTTATGTCACACATCGCACTTGGCCGCATTTCATAATTCGATTTCTCTCCCCGTATTTCACATTAATATCAATTTTATCAACAAGCCTTTCAATTCAAGATATTAAGTACACACAGGAGAAGTTATGAATTTTGGGAATATAGAGGCTTTCACATATTTTGGCAATTTAACCCATATCCCATGTCTTCAATACATCATCAAGTGACAAGATAGCATAATGCGAGCATTCAAATACATATTGCACACAAATTCTTACAACACAAGCCCGTTTGGAATATCATTTTCAACATCAATCAAGGTTGAAACTTACATAAATCATATGGACTCCATGGGGGTTCAATTTCTAAGAAGAGGGGGTTTTAGCCACACATACCTCAATAGAGCTTTTAGGCAAATTCTATGTTTTTTAAGTCATCTTAAAACAGTTGAGTCGAGGCTCGTTTTGTAATCTGTTTCATATATTTTCTCATTTCATAGGCATCCCTAGGCATAATTATAGACATTATCCACACTCTATTCCCTTTTTACTTTCATTTAATTCATTTTCAGATATTTTTATAGTTTATCATCAATTATACACACTCAATCAAGACATTTAGTACACATACGATCTATTAGGAGTATTAAGCATATCGAGTTTTCCTCACCTAACTGGTATACCAATTTTCATTTAAAGTATCAAAGCCATACAATTTTAATAAGCAACCCATACTTAAAACATCCATCGTTCAATATAAGGCTCGTTCGGAATAATCAAGTATTATGAGTTTATAGGGGATTGCCCGGAACATAGAAATTAGGGATTTGGGTCGATCATGATTAAACCTACGGAAACATTATGGAATACAATTCGGAGAGAGGAAGTTTAGCCCACATACCTGGTTGAACTTTCTTAAGTTACTACAACGCACCAACACCTCTAGCAATAATGATGTATAGGAAGATAGCGAAAATCGATTATTAATTAGAAATATTTACCATGGTGTAACTCTCTTAGGAATTTCACCGAACACCTAACATGTGAAATAGGCTACAGGGTTTTACAATGGAAATTCCTTCTTCCCTCAACCAATTTCAAAAACAACAACCCAAAATAGCCCGTTAATCCCACATACTATAACTTAGTGTCACATGCATGGCTTATTTCTAAACCCACAATATGTATTTGAACTCATAATCTCTTATATGAAATCTTAGAAGTAGGACTTACCCGGAAGGATAGTGAGCTAGAGATTAGTTTCCTTGATTCTTGAGAATTTGTGCAAGATTGGAGGATTAGGATGTTAGGTTCCTCATTCCCTTTCTAAAATTCTCTCATCTCTCTCTATGTTCACTAGAAAATAGCTCCAAATGAAGCCCTAAAGCCTATTTATCAGAATGGGGTCGGGTTATGAAAATAGGGAAAAGAAGCCTCCGGAATCGGGTTTGCGGTCGCAAAATTGACTGCAGAATAGGTATGTTGGTCGCATAATTGAGCAAGAAATTAGTGCACAAGACTGGGCTTCACTGGACAGGTTTGCGACCATTTTTCGGTCGCATTACCACTTCTGCGATCGCATAATGGTCACATAATGGCCGCATAATTGCGTTATGCTAGCTTTTGGTAATGTGATCATAACTTTTTGTAGGAGTGTCCAAATGACGAACAGTTTGAAGCGTTAGTAACTAGACTCAAACATCTTTCATTTGATAGGTTTTTCATCACAAAAAACCATATATATATTTATCTATGCTCGTCCAAAATGTGAACTTGTGCGAACTCCTTTGCAGTTTTAGCCTATTATGTAATTGTCGAACTTGACTTAGACTTAGGCCTCTCATTAGACCCCACAATACTTATTATAAGACTTATACACTTATTTACCATATCCAATTGATATAGATCATTTTAATAGAACATATAATATTAATTAGCCTACATGGCACAACGAAATCCTAAATTACTTAGCGAAATTTTTCAGGGCCTTACATTCTCAACCCGCGGTCATTCATCCTCGAATGAGAAGTAGAGTCCACCCCAAACACATAACATAATATATCTCTTTTCTCACCTACCTCATGTCCCTAAATTTTGATTAACTCCCAAATTTTTCAAAAATTTCGGTAGCGTCTCCTTTGTAACTAGGCCAATCCACCTGCCAGATAACCAACAAAACCATCCTAATAGCACATCCACAACTCGACAAAGCATCACAATGTATATATCATTAACACTAATCTCAGCATTACAAGCACTACATTATCACAATGATACCTAGACATGGACTGCACATTTTTAAATCATAACACTTAGAAGGTACCTTTCAAATCAAAACCAATTGCTATACAATCAAGCCAAAAAAATTTCCTTCCACAACACTCTCGGCCTTCAAGGTGGCCTCTTAGAATTACAGACTTCGCCATAACACATTCACTAAAACAATCTCAATTCGCAAACTTACTTAACAAGGATGACAAATATATATCTCGCATAATCTAACTATCCATTAACTTCACCTTTAATAATTTCTACCGTAATGTTGCACAAAGGATTTCCAACTACCTTCTTAGACATAGACATATGAAAACACAGAATACATGGAGAACAACGATAGGGAGACATCATACTCGTAGTGTGGCCTAATATGAACAACAATTCACCTTCATTATCAATTCACACAACATTTTCAGGGAGAAAATATTGAGAATAATTCGTTAACCCTCCTAAACTCTAAATCTTTACGCGAACACCCACACTAAACCTTTTATGACCTTCAACAATTACTCTAAGATGTACAATCATAAACTTACCATAAAATTACCTAAGGAATATATGTGATCACACAGTGATGCTTCCTCTTTGACATGTTTGAACCTTTAATACCCAATAGATTTAATACAATGAGGAACAACAGAGTTTAAGATTGAGCTGGAATTATTCAGGAACCCATTAATGTGAGAGCAGAGTATTTCATGAGGTTATATGCTAAGAGACACGGAGGTTACTACTAACAATACTGACACGGTTAATCATTGTGCCAACATCAATTATTTAGACAAATGAAGCATAGAGGTAACTAGCACGCCTTGATACGGTGGAAACAATGTGCGTGATCCTGAGATCTAAAAGAAGTGATTCTTCCTAAACATGAGATACATGGGAGGCATGATCGGGTGGATGAAGACGCTAGCATCAGTTATTCTTGGGAGGCGATGAGTTATTCAAGGGATAGTAAAACATTGTTCCTTTCCATATGTGCCTTGCCCGACAATAGTAAGCTCTAAGGAGAAGTGGTCAAGTATGTTACACCGTTTGTCTCCTTGAGTGTAAGGAAAATCAGTTTAGCTCAAAGTGGTAAGATTCTTGCAACATAGATGTGATATAGATTTCAAAGGAAATACATGAAGTTGTATTACACAACTAACATTAACTGACACAGGGAATCTATACCATAAGTGCATGAGGATGAAAAAGAAGCCAAACACACATGAGATTATCATAATTTAAATAGCTTAACCCTTCCCGATAATTGATCCTATATGAGATAACTGAAGGTACGGCAACTTATCTTCCAAATCGATATGCTCATGATGTGCAAAAATCTGAAAGCATCTAATCTCAAGCTTTCACAAATGAAACCACATAGCTATGACATCTTAATATTAGGACGAAATCATGTCTTGGTTAGAGGGGTTCTAATGGTTAACATGATGCTCCGGGGAGAAAGAAAAATAAAACTCCTATCCACCCAGGGAGGTGGAATTCCAAGGATAGCAAAACTTCCGATACATGATAATGACATATTAAATGATTCTAGCTATCGAGACTGTAAAGACGACGAAGCCCAATGAGACAATAGAAAATAATCATGGAAGGTTTGCAGATATTCATAATGAGTTCACCATGGATTTTGACTTGAGAAGTACCCAGATGCTAATAAAAGACAGGAAAACATGGGAAGCAGGCATTGTGTTATGATAACCCCCCTAGAGGTGCATTTGGTCTTGACGGAGGGCCTATTAAGGGTCCGTCTGGGACATGAAGTGTTATAGTGACACATAGAAGGACATGTTCTCTCATGGTTATCGAACAAGTGTTGGGAAACTAGCACAGTGAATTCGCTATCTAAGGAACACACTTAACATATGTTGTGGAGGTATAAAGAGAAATAAACATTTGTTATGAGCTGAACATGCTTCTGCTATATTAACTCCCAACTGCAATACAAGAACACGCCAGGGGCAACCACAACACTAGGAACTAAGTGAGCTATATATTGTGGGATGTCCCAAGTGGACATGAAACTTATACTAAAATAGCGACAAAAGAGCTTCCTATGACGGAGATATGAGGATCTCAATTTTTAGAGATACTTTATGCACACGGTGACCAATTCGATTGACATGCACTCGTATGGTAGGTGGTGAGGTATGCTCTTAGGTTAATAGACAATGATAAGGCTTCATGATGATACTCGCAAGAGAGTAGAGTGACTGTTCAAACTATAGAAGCCATATACACTAGTCAAAAAAAGAGTGACTCGAGAAGGATCACAACACTAGGATGCTTTACGTGGAACTTGACACCACGTAGGTAAACTTTACGACGGTGCATGCATAGGCACAAGTGGGCAGATGTTGTCCATTTAAATAAAAAGATTTAATAAGAAATTCATCGGGTATAGTACCTTATTGAGAATTTTAGGAAAGCAAGTGGGAAGTATTAATCCTAGAATTATAACTCAATTCAAGGACATAATTATAGAACTAAATCCCACCAGAGGATGTAAATAAGAGAATTTTTGATATAGTGGATTCACGAATAATGTGTCTCGTTAAAAGAGTAGGTACATGCAATGTTTTGTGATTAAAAATCTTGTTAAGACCCTGTTTATGAGAACTCTTCAATATGGATGTACATATACAACGAGTAAAAATTTTGTGTTGTTCATAATGATGTACTAAGGAGTGACTTACTTGGTGGCTTTAGGTTGATAGGGCAATAACTTAATCGATGCCCCTCGAATCCACATCCCTGACGTACGTTGGTAACATACTGATATACTACATGATCTGGTGGTGAAGTGACACTAATAGGAACAACGGTACTCCCCTTAGAAACAAGTTCTACCAATCCCTCCCTAGCTCGATACATTCTCTTAACAAACTCTTGGGCAATCTCCCTCAGATTCAATGGTGAGCTCATTCCCTCCTTATAGCTTAAAACTCGTGGATTATGGTATCAAGATTACTCAACTGGAGAATAAGACATAGCAAGGAAATTAGCTCCCTATCTTGGTCTCTACTGCACGATCTGCAGTATCAAAGAAGGGTGAAATTCCTAAATGTCCAGGTAGCCTCCTTATTATAGATGTCGTCGACAACACACTGATAAGGACTCTACTAGACACGGCTGCAAGACATCCTAGGACACTTTAAAACCTTAGGCTATGATAACAAGTTTGTCACACTCAAAAATCGAGGGGCGCGATCGGCGCTCAACCGAGTAAACCCGACTGAGCAAGCCTGTTAGATTTTGTTCTACCCACCTCGCCCCAATGTATGTGGGTGGAGGTGTATTCACAATCAGAACCTCTACACAAAGTCGCCCTACCACTTCACCCCCATGTATGTGGGTGGAGGTGTATTCACAATCACAATCTCTACACAAAGCGGCCCTGCCTCCTCACCCCAATGTATGTGGGTGGATATGTAGTCACAATCACAATCTCTACACAAAATGGCCCTTCCGCCTAACCCCAATGTATGTGGGTGGAGGTGTATTCTGAGGTTAAGTTATGTGAACCTACCCTCCCTCGGTGACTAACGATACTCCCAAATTAAAAAGATTTTTTGATTTTTCATACAAGGTAAATGAAAATATAATTGCATTTACCTCATAATCTTTCACACCATTTATAGCCTCATTGGCACCTTTAGCAACTTACAACATCATACTTATAGCTCATAACCTATAGCTCTTACAATTACTTTAATCATGTCCTTTCCACCAGGCAATTGTTCTGTAAATAAACCCCAAGGCCATGGCATTCCCCCCTTTAGGTCTCTTTCTCTCACCATTACATGTGGTTGAAATTCTTCTAATCTCGTAATTGTTGCTGCCTTTTTTCATGCAGCATGTACGACTCTGTCCTTGTATGTGCGCCTATGCGACTCTTCTCTCTTTTTTCCTCCATCATTTAGCCAATATCTAGGCCTCACTTTGTGAACATATACATAGCTATAATAAGTTGTCCCTCTTCGAATCTATAGGTGTACTAAAGTGCTTCGCTCGGTACTTTGTCGAACTTACGACTATTGATATATCTTGTTTCGTAGCCTTGGTTATCTATGCTTATGGCTTTACTATATTTCGGTAGGTTATACTACACCATAACACTTACTTCTATTTTTTATTACCGAGGTCTGCTACTTAACTCCAAGTTACACTCTCGTTGCTTATCCTATATGTATTAATCTAAGCCCTTCAGCTCTTCTTCATTACTGTTCATCTAAAGAAAGACGACCTAATCTCATCTCATACATTGTAACTTTTATCCATCCATTATTGATTAACCTTAAGGTTAATACATTATCTACCATTGATAACTTGAAACCTCTTACATAATACATTGTCACTAGGACTTACGTTGCATTTGAGAACATTTGAAGTGATTTGCCTGATCCACCTAGGGACGATACTATACTTCAATAATCGTATTTCATAGAATCCCAATGTGATTCATCTTATGGTGGTATTTTAATCCCATACAATTCAAAAAATATCTTCTCTTTAATCATTACTCAATTGAAGGCCTAAACATCAACTTCTTATCATTAATCACGATTACACCCTTACTTTACTACCAGGGCAGCATTCCATCTCTTCTAAATGCTCCTAGTTTTAAACTCCCTTGAGTTTATTTAGGCTATACTGAGCTTTCTATAACTTACGTAAACCATCAACTCTCTTGTTCTCATGGGTTTAATCCCAAGGCCTTACCTACTCTTGTCACCTCCTCACTCACCTTTTCTTATCCTTAGTCCAATCTACCTAAAACCTTGTCGCTATACCATACTTTAGCTTGCGACCTATAAATATAATTCATACTACTCACAACCTTTTTTTTAGTTTGATAGAACCATAAATTTCCTTTTTAGCCTTCCCAATTTCCTTTAAACACAAGCAATTACTTTTCTTGGTCGTTCAACCACTTGCTGCATGGATCCTTGTATTATCTTAGTGCCCACAAATACTGGAATTCCTTGTAACTCATATGATCTCAAATATGACTTTTGGATTCCTGTTGATTAATCACGATAGTGCCACTTTTTTATGGAGTTCATACAATATTGTAGTGAGACTGTTGTTACAAAATCATTTCTTCTTCAAGTTACTATTCTTGGGTTGAAGCCTTCTTCCTAATTTCCTCAGCTATTCTTTCGTTGTAGTACTTAGGGGAGATCCTATGAATCATATAAAGTTATGATCTTATTACGTGGTATACCCAAAGTAATTTTGGATGTTCTTACTCACTCATAATTATCTTTCATTA
Organism: Nicotiana paniculata; assembly: GCA_005239505.1. Taxonomy (NCBI): domain Eukaryota; kingdom Viridiplantae; phylum Streptophyta; class Magnoliopsida; order Solanales; family Solanaceae; genus Nicotiana; species Nicotiana paniculata. The sequence goes on from MDKI01219450.1 coordinate 9,838, forward strand.
CTTACACTCTGAACTTTTGTGCTCGTAGGGGTTGCTTCTGAACTTAATTTTATTGACTATCTCACAATGGTACTTTTTTCGTAACGCTTATACGGTGTCTTTAACTACCCTAACTTCTATCTGAATATTTCTCAAGGATCACAACTTCATATCTATGAGATTGAATTGACCATGTTGGGGTTCTCTATGTTATCTTGCACAATCTTCTGATTTGTCTGTATCCTCTTGTGTAGCCATAACTAGGCTTTTCTCGAATCAGCAACTAACTACTCGTTCGTCCATACTCATATCTATATTTCGTGTAATCTCTCTTGGGTTACTTCCTTTATCTTAACTTACCTCTCGTACTGGCTCGTGATGTATCAAGTGTACATTCGTACTTTTTTTATCAATAACATCATGGCTGGGAACTCTTATTGCCTTTCCCCCGTGTCGTGCTTTCATAAGTTTCAGGAGTCGCGACATATCTGTAGGACCTGAATAAAGGCAAAATCATGCCTTTCTTCTTTTTACCACATTCTTCCTTTACCATTCCATAGTTACCTCTTCGTCTTTGGCGTGTTTTCATATCATCAATTAACCATACTTGCCTTACATTCTAACTTATATTCTTACGCACAAGGGTGACACCTAGCATAAATGGCACACTTAGTCCCTTAAGATTAACCTTGATCACAATGCTATCTTTAGGGAAGCGTATTCCTAAATGAACTTTAAAGTTTATTCTTTTGTTGTCCGTTCTATTATTTCTACACTATCTCTAAAATTCACACGATACCGACTATTATCAAATCTTATGATCCCTAAATCAAGTTAAGTTTATCCTTTTCACTAGCCCATGTTGATTTCTATTACTCCCAGGTCTAACTTAGCTTTCATGTAATCACATTCGAGTCACCAACTCATTTCTCAAAGTTAGGGTATGACTTTATGGCTTATACAGTTTTATTGTCTCAAGGCCGGTCACCTCTTGTCTTTTTCTTCACTTGACTATAGACTATGTTATGTCATATTTTGATTAACCATTATCACTCATTTATCACATCTTACTCATAATGTTTCATTACTACTCTCTTCTGGTTCCCCGATTAATATTTATGTCTATCATTTTATTCTATAAACTTCAACAAAACATTCTTTCAGTTTTAGCGCCCCTTGCTTCATCTCACTCGCTCTTCGGGGCGCCTAATTTTCTGTCATACTAAGGTTAATATTTATCCCTTCTAGGATTCCACTACCTATCTTCTCAAATTTTTGAACATTCTAGTATTCATATCTAACTGTACTATAGTAGAGTGCACGATCTAGGTGTCTCACAAGGAGAACTATTACCATGATTTGCATTATCCTTCAAAAATGATAGCTAATGTTAACAATCCATCAACAATTTCGGGTTACTCTAACCCCAGCTGGATCCTTATATCCTATCCTTCTCTTAAACTATATTTGTTAGCTCCCATATGGCATAATTAAGATAGGTCGGCCAATTGAATGTATCTCTGTTACAACTCAAACTAACTCAAAATGATTATATTTCTCTGCCTTAATTGTAAATACCGATAATCTTCACTAACTAGGTACCTCATACCCTTCTTCACCTTGCTTCTTTTACTTGTTGAAACTTATTCATGACTCAGGGCTCCTTATCAAGAAGCTTACAGGTATTAGTACACACATAATCTACTGAAGACCATACATTTACTTATCAAAATTATGATGTAAAAATCGAGTTCCTCTAACTCAACTATTCCATGGCCACATTCAATCTCCTAGAAACTGTCTTTCTGAATGTAGGTATCATGATAAAGTACAGTTTAGGAGTTTGAATTCTTACAACTGAGCTCTACCATACGACCTAGAGTAAGAAGAAAGTGTGAGAATCCTAAATTCTCTGTCTCCTCCTGCTTATAAGTGTGGTGCAAAACTGTAAGGCCCCGGAAAATATCGCTAAGAAATTTAGGATTTCATGGTGCCAGGTAGGCTAATTATAATATTTGTTGTGCTATTAAAAATAATGTATATAAATTGGATATGTTTATCCTCACCTATCTTTACGTACCACTTACGACTAAGAGACTGTGAACATGTAATGTCATACTTTAGCCATGGGCCACATTACAAGATAAGGTGTGAAGAAAAATATAAAACTGAATAGAGACTAACACTGACTAAATGTCATCATAAAGCTAGGCCGGCAAGACCGTCATAATTACTAAAACTGGGAAGCCAACAAAATATATGTACAGGGTCTACAAGCCCAACATACTGCACTATCTGACAGGATATGTCAACAAACCTCTACTGATGGAGGTGTTTACCTTGAAAATGGTAATTACAATTATATTTGATTATGTGGTTCTAAAAATATGTGATCTATTTTAATACCGGTTGTTTAGGTAATAGACGTTGAGTATGAAGTGAGAAAATTAAATAAATGCGAAAAGAATTAGATTAAGCAAACCAGGCTCCAAAGAGGCCAGTCTCGAGGGTGGTCGGGCAGGCCTCGAGGTCGAGCTCGAGGAGCTTGACTCAGGGATATTGACATATTTTCTCATTTCACAAGCATCCCTAAGAAAAAATTATAGATGTTATCCACACTCTATTTCCTCAGTTTATTTAATTTGTTTTCAAATATTTTTATAGTTTATTATCGACTAGACGCACTAAATCAACGCATTTAGTATACATATGAGCAATTAGGAGTATTAAGCATATCGAGTTTTCCTCACATAATTGGTATACCAGTTTTCATTTAAAGTACAACTCAAAGCCATACCATTTTAATAAGAAACCTATACTTTAAACATCAATCGTTCAATATAAGGCTCGTTCGGAATAATCAAGTTTTATGGGTTTATAGGGGATAGCCCAGAACGTAGACATTAGGGATCTAGGCCAATCATACTTAAACCTACGGAAACATTATGGAATTCAATTGCGAGAGAGGAGGTTTAGCCCACATACATGGTTGAGCTTTCGTTAAGTTACTACAACGCACCAACAACTCTAGAAATAATAATACATAGGAAATAGAGAAAATCGATTATAATTAGAAAGATATCCCGTGGTGTAACTCTCTTAGGAATTTAATCGAACACCTAACATGTGAAATAGGCTACAAGGTTTTACAATGGAAAATCCCTCTTTCCTCAACCAATTTCAAACAAGAACAACTATCCGTTAATCCCACATACTATAACTTACTGTCACATGCATCACTTATTTCTAACCCCGCAATATGTATTTGAACTCATAATCTCTTCTATGAAATCTTAGAAGTAGGACTTACACAGAAGGATAGTGAGTTAGAGATTAGCTTCCTTGATTCTTAAGAATTTGTGCAAGATTGGAGGATTAGGATGTTAGGTTCCTCATTTCCTCTCTAAAATTCTCTCACCTCTCTCTAGTTTCACTAGAAAATAGGCCCAAATGAAGTCATAAAGCCTATTTATCAAAATGGGGTCGGGTTATCAAAATAGGGAAAAGAAGCCTCCAAAATCGGGTATGTGGTCGCGTAATAGACCGCAGAACAGGTATGTGGTCTCATAATGGATTGCGAAATTGGTGCCTAAAACTGGGCTTCACTTGACAGGTTTGTGACCATTTTGCGGTCGCATAACCACTTTTTTGATCGCATAATGGTCGCAGAATGGCCGCAGAATTGCATTATGCCAACGTTTGGTAATTGGATTATCACTTTTTGTAGGAGTGTCCAAATGAGGAAAGCATTGGAAACTAGACATGAAGATTTTTCATTTGATAGGTTCTCATTATATAAGACCTTATATATATTTATATATGTTCGTCCAAAGTGTGGACTTGTGCGATCTCATTTGAAATTTTAGCCTATTATGTAATTTTCCAACTTGACTTAGACTTAGGTCTCTCATTGGACCCGACATTACTTATTATATGTCTTATACACTTATTTACTATTGTTACATCTCGCGTTTCTTGTAAATTAAAATTTCGCCTTCAGTTAATTGACATAGTCTCGAGGATGAGATTATCTTGAGATTAGCATATTTATGTTATTTATAACAAGCGATAAGTAAGTGTCGTGAATAATAAAGGGTACACGAATTAAAGAAAATTAGTTTCATTGAAGGTTGTCGATTTGGAATAAAATACAGTCTGAGCTATAATACTCGATATTTAAGGACTAGTACTATACTAGGTACCATATGACTGTTATAGTACGATGTATAACGTCTATTAAAAGTGAGTAGTATGCTAACTAATTTGAGATAATTCTTAATTATACGGGTAATAGGTTAATTATCGGGTAACGAGACATTACCTAATTAATTAATAAACTAAGAGATAATACTAACCCCCACCCCAAAAAATGTGGCAGCTAGCCACATTTCTAAGACTATGACTCTTAGAAAATATTCATTAGGTCACATCCTAAAATAATTCATTACAAGACATTTCTTGTCCAATATGTTCATTTCTAACTACATTGCCAGAAAGCATGATTCATTTCAAGACTTTTCATGTTTAGTACCTTCAATCTAACAACACTACAATCAGATGGAGCTTTTGCACGTTAGAAACGTAATTCCTACAAATATTCCTAAAACACTACATTAACAACGAGACTTTCTTCAACCAAAAATCCAACGAGAATTATTAGAATCCTAACAACGTAAATTTTGCGGTTCTAAAGGAATACGGTGCAACCTTTTTCTAGAATATCATACGGATTTTTTCTTACTCCAGGTATGTTAAGGCTAATCTATTCCTTCACTTTGCATGATCTCGTAATTACACAAGTTTGATAATGAGGTATAAAGAAAAAAAATCCATGTCCCGGAATTCACATATATTTTTCCTAGTCTTGTAAGTGCAATATTCAATTGAGTAATTCCTTCTTCTAGTCAATATATCAGAGAGTCTATATATAGAGTATTACAGTATTTTCATTACCATCGAGCTATAATCGAGGGGCAGGCCCCTATTGGGCAACCTCTGAACGGATGGTAAGTTATATACCGAGCCCACTGTGGCTGAGTGCCTATGAGCGAGCCTACTACGAAAGAGAAGATATATATTTATATATATACATATAAATATATGATATATACCAGGCCTTATAAGATCAGACAACTATTTTACTTACAGTAATGAGAGAGTTAAGTCAGTATCAGCAGGTGAGCATATCTTCAGATTTTCTTTGACTCCAAGTTGCGTTCAATTATTATATTATCAGTTTAGTTTTAGCTTTCAGTGTATTCCCTTACATACTCGGTACATTATTTCGTACTGACGTCCCTTTTATAGGGGCACTGCATTTCATGCGTGCAGGTTCAGATAGACAGACAGGTAGACCTCCTTAGTAGGTGTTGCCCTAGTTCAGCTTTATAAGTAGCTCACCGTCCTTCGCAGTTCCCGGGTCTAGAAGTTTTTTGTACATCTAGGTCTAGAAGTTTTTTATACATCTAGGTTATGGGTACATCCATCTGTAGAGGCTTGTAGACATATCCTGTTCATCGAGTGCAGTATGTTGGGCTTGTAGGCCATGTACGTATATTTTGTTGGCTTACCAGTTGTTGTAATTATGACGGCCTTGCCGGCCCAGCTTTATTTTTAAATTTAGTCAGCATTAGTCTCTATTCAGTTTTATATTTTGCTTCACACATTATATTATGATGTGGCCCATGGACAAAGTATGATATTACATGTTTAGAGTCTCTTAGTCGCAAGTGGTACGCAAGGGTAGGTGAGGCACCAGGTGCCGGTCTCGCCCCAGGTTTTGGGCGTGACAAAAGTGGTATCAGAGCAAATATTTCCTACGGAGTCTACAAGCGTGTCTAGTAGGGTCTTGTTTATAGATGTGTGGTGCACCACATTATATAAGCAGGGGACTATAGGGAATTTAGGAGTTGGTTACCCTTCTTTCAAATCTAAATCGTGATGTAGCACTAAGTTATAGGAAATTTGAGTTAAACTTACATCTTGGCATTTGCATGCACAGATGACAGTAACCAGGAAGACTACGGCTAGCCAGAGGAGAGAAACAGTAGAGATGAGTGGACTAGCAGGGTACCCGCAGTAAATGGGGCCCACTCGGAGGCCCAAGGAGAGACCCATACCCATCCATTACCGGCTCCTCTGCCACCTGATGAGATTACTAGGGAGATCGCACATCCAGTTCCCCCCCCCCCCCCCCCCCCCCCCCCCCCCCCCGCTTCCATCAGATCGATACTTGAGGAGTGCAGTGCATTTGTTGGCACAGTTGGTAGCTACCCAGCAATAGGCTATGGCATTTGCTAGTGTAGGACCTTCTGAGGGATCTGGGAGTTCAAGGTCCGAGAGTTAATTGCTTTGAGTCTCCAAGAGTCCACGGGGACATACCAGAGGGAGGACCCGCAGGATTTCAAAGATCATCCTCACAGGATCTTTCGGGTTATGCATGCCACGAAGAAAGAGGCAGTTGAGCTATCAACTTTTCGACTCTGAGATATAGTTATCCTTTGGTACGAGGGATGGGAAAGGTCGATGGGACGTGATAAACCTCCCACTATGTGGGAGAATTTTTCAGATGCCTTCCTTGACAAGTACTTATCGCGGCAGATCCGACAGGCCCGAGTCGATCAGTTTCTAGCCCTCAAGAATGGCAATATGTGTTCGAGAGTATAGTCTCCATTTTGACTCATTGGCCAAATATGCAACATCTATAGTTGCTACTATGCGAGACAGGATCCACATGTTTATAGAATGGTTGGCCCCAGAGTTGACCGAGGCACGTGCCACCGCTGCATTACAAGATAGTATGGATATCTCCCAGATTCAGGCATTTGCCTAGAATATAGAAAGGGTAGGCGTCGGCAGCAGGGTATGGAGAGGACTAAGTCAGGGCAGCGTTAGAGGATGAGATTTGCCAGATCTCAGGAGCAGTCTCAGGGTAGTTATGGATCCAGTACTTTGAACGGCCACCTAGACCTGCGCCACCTCAGTCACAGGGTTACAAGTATGACCGTTATACTCAGTCAGAACCAGGCGAGATCTCCCAGGCATAAAGTTTGTAGCGATAATGAGGTTCGGGGTAGACATGTCCATTTCACCGCGGTGTGTCATCTGCAGTAGAGGACACTTGAGCCAATACCGAGCCGGCTTCGATGTTTGTTATACATGTGGACGTCCGGGGCATATGATACGAGATTTACCAAATAGAGATGTTGGGGGTGTGGAGCAACCAACATATTTAGCAATAGGATCATCTATTTACATGCATCGTTAAGGGAACGAGTGTCGGTCTTCGGCTGGTAGAGGTCGAGGAAGAGGTAGAGGTTCCAGTTCAGATGGTAACCACAATTGTAGCTATGAGTTAGCGGGTCGACAAGACCAAGAGTCTTCACCAGACGTTGTGACAGGTATATTGAACATTTGCTCTCTCGATGCTTATACCTTGATAGACCCAGGATCTACTTTATCGTGTATTATCCCATTTTTCGTGGGGAAATTATGTAGAGTGCCTGAAATACTAAGTGATTCTTTTACGGTATCTACACAGGTTGGAGAATCGACTATTACTAAACGGGTTTACTGAGGTTGTACGGTGTCAGTTTGTGGTCGTCAAACCTCAACCGGTCTAGTTGAGCTAGAGATGTTGGATTGTAATGCTATTATGGGAATGAAGTGGTTGGCAGCTTGCTATGCCACAGTTGATTGTCAAGCAAATATAGTTAGATTTCATTTTTCGGGTGAGCCCGTCCTTGAATGGGTAGGTAATACAGCGACACCTAGAGGTAGGTTTATTTCCTATCTGAAGGCGAGGAAAAATGATCGAAAAAGGGTGCATTTATCATATTGTGCGAGTTAAAGATGCAGATGTTAAGATACCTACACTTCAGTCTATTCCAGTAGTCTAAGAGTACATAGATGTATTTCCATATGAACTTCCAGGTATTCCTCTAGAGCGAGAGATTGATTTTGGCATCAATTTTATTCCGGGAACGCAACCAAAATCCACCCCTCCGTATAGAATGGCACCTGCCGAATTGAAGGAGCAGTTAAAAGATTTACTGAAGAAAGGTTTCATCAGACCCAGTACCTCACCTTGGGGTGCACCGTTACTATTTTTACGGAATAAAGACAGGTCGCTGAGGATGTGTGTCGATTATATGCAACTAAAAAAGGTAACTATTAAGAATAAGTATCCACTTCCAAGGATACACGAATTGTTTGATCTGTTGCAGGGAGCTAGATGTTTTTCAAAGATATATTTGAGGTCGGGGTACCACCATGTCAGAGTTTGATAGAAAGATATGCCAAGATAGCCTTCAGGACCAATATGGGCACTTCGAGTTCCTTGTCATGTCCTTCGGGTTGACGAATGCACCTGCCATATTTATGGACTTGATGAATAACCTATTTCGTCCATATTTAGATATGTTCACGACATTATTTATTGATGATATTCTAGTTTATTCACGTTCAAAGGATGAGCATGTGGACCACCTACTCCAAACCCGCCGTGATAATAAATTGTATGCTAAGTTTTCTAAATGTGAGTTCTGGTTGAAGTCTTTAGCATTCATGGGGCACATTGTATCCGATGGAGGTATAAAGGTAGACACTCAGAAGATTGAGGCTATGAAATGCTGCCTAGACCTACCACTCCGACAGAGATTCGTAGCTTTCTAGTCTTAGTAGGATACTACCGGAGGTTCATAGAGGGGTTTTCTTCTCTTTCAGCACCATTAACGAAGTTGACACAGAAAGCAACTAAATTTCAGTGGACAGAGGCTTGTGAGCAGAGTTTCCAAGAGCTTAAGAATAGGTTTACCTCAGCGCCAGTTCTAGCATTTCCAGAGGGTCTAGATGGTTATGCAATGTATTCTGATACCTCAAGCGTCGGATTAGGATGTGTCCTGATGCAACATGGGAAAGTAATTACGTATGTTTCAAGGCAGTTAAGGAAAATTGAGCGGAATTATCCGACCCACGTCCTCGAATTAGCTGCGGTTGTCCATGCACTTAAGATATGACGGAATTTTTTATTGGTGTTCATGTTGATGTGTTCACAGATCATAAAAGCCTGCAATATATCTTCAAGAAAAAAGAGTTGAATTAATGACACAGGCGATGGCTTGAGTTATTGAAAAATTACGATGTTAACATTCTCTACCCTCCAGGGAAATCCAATGTTGTAGCAGATGCCTTAAGTCGCCGATCTATTGGTAGCTTAGCACATGTAGAGTCCGGAAAAAGACAATTAACTAGAGAGACTCATCAATTAGATTGTTTGGGGGTTCGGTTAGTAAACTCTGGAAATGGTGGATTTGTACTCCAAAATACTGCAAAATCATCTCTCATGGATGAAGTAAAGGAGAGGCAGTACGAGGACCCATAGTTGGTCGAGTTGAGAGGGCGAGTTTCGCTGCAGAAGAAGTCATTGTTAGAACTCAAGGGAAAAGGGGTTCTCAGATACTGGGGTCGTTTGTGTGTTCCAGATGTAGCAGGGCTACGAGATAGGATTGTGTCAGAGGCACATTATTCGTGGTACTCCATTCACCCTGGGACGACGAAGATGTATCGTGACATTAAGGAAGTGTATTGGTGGAACGATATGAAGAAGAACATTATTGAGTATGTCACTCAATGTCCTAGTTGCCAGCAGGTGAAGATAGAGCACTAGAAGTCCGAACGGCTAATGCAGACTATAGAGATCCCGACATGGAAATGAGAGGCGATAAACATGGACTTTACCATGGGTTTACCTCGTTCTCATCGTAAGTTCGATTCCATATGGGTGATAGTTGATAGTCTCACGAAATCAGCTCATTTCATACCGGTAAGATCTACATACATAGCAGAAGATTATGCAAAATTACATATTAAAGAGATAGTGTGACAACATGGAGTACCAATATCTATTATATCTGACCATGGGGCACAGTTTACAACACATTTTTGGAGATCATTTCAGAAAGGACTAGGGACTCAGGTGAATCTCAGCACAACTTTTCATCAAAACTGATGGACAAGTCGAGCGCACAACTCAAATGCTCGAGGATATGTACAAGCATGTGTGTTGGATTTTAAAAGAAGTTGGGATGAACATCTACCTCTTATCGAGTTTGCATATAATAACAATTACCACTAAAGTATCCAGATCACTCGTTACGAGGCTTTGTATGGGCTCACGTGCGGATCTCCTATAGGGTGGTTTGATATTGGAGAACCTGGGTTACATGGGCCAGACCTGGTTCAGTAGGCCATAGAAAAAGTAAAGCTTATCCGAGACAGACTGTTGACAGCTCATAATTGGATTGAGCGTTTGGGGTTAATAACTGGGTATTCTTGAAGGTGTCACCTATGAAGGGTGTGATGAGGTTTGGCAAGAAAGGATAACTTATCCCGCGGTATATTGGGCCTTATAGGATCATCCGGAGAGTCGGCCAAGTAGCTTACGAGTTAGAATTGCCCTCGGAATTAGAGTATGTCCATCTGGTTTTTCACGTATCTATATTATGAAAGTGCATTGGAGATCCTACCCGAGTGGTGCCCACGGATGATGTACATATTACACAGGACTTGTCATACGAGGAAATTTTGGTTGCCATCCTAGACCGAAAAATCCGCAAGCTATGGAATAAGGAGGTAGCCTCCGTGAAGGTCTTATGGAGAAGGAAAAATGTGGAAGTGATGACGTGGGAAGCGGAGGAAGGAATGAAGTCTAAACAACCCCACCTATTTTAAACTGGAGATATGGCTCAAGATGGGATACCTCAGCACAACCCTATTCAGGCGAGTAGGTCCTCAGATAAGCTCTTGTTTTTTATGTTTCGAATTTATAATAAACAGCTATGTGGGGCCAAGTGTGGCATGTATAGTACGCTTTCTGGCTACGCGTAGGGTGGTTTTAGTCTAGTGTACAGAGGAGACTCTGACAAAAAATTTCCAAGGTATCTAAGAGTAAACATTCGAGGACGAATGTTTCTAAGGGGGGAAGGATGTTACATCTCGTGTTTCTCGTACTTTAAAGTTTCATCTTCAGTTAATTGACATCGACTCAGGGATGATATTATCCTGAGATTAGCATGTTTAGCTATTTATAACAAGCGATAAGTAAGTGCCATGAAGGATAAAGGGTACACGAATCAAAGAAAATGAGTTTCATTTAAGGTTGTCGATTTGGAATAAAGTACGGTCCGAGCTATAATACCCGATGTTTAAGGACTAGTACCTTAAGAGGTACCATATGACCGTGATAGTATAATGTATAAAGTCTATTAAAAGTGAGAAGTATTCTAAGTAATTTGAGATAATTCTTAATTATGCGGGTAATTGTTTAATTATCGGGTAACATGACATTACCAAATTAATTAATAAATTAACAGAGAAGACTAACCCCCCCCCCCTTCAAAACGTGGTAGCTAGCCACATTCTAAGACTATGACTTAGAAAATCTTCATTAGGTGGCAACCTAACAAAATTCATTACAAGAAATTTCTTGTCCAATATGTTCATTTCTATCTACACTGCCACAAAACATGATTCATTTCAAGACTTTTCATGTCTAGTAACTTCATTCTAACAACACTACAATCTGATGGAGCTTTTGCACGTTAGAAACATAATTCCTACAAAAATTCCTACAACACTACACTAACAACGAGACTTTCTTCAACCAAAAATTCAACGAGAATTAGTAGAAGCTTAACAAAGTAAATTTTGCAATTTTAAAGAAGTACGGTGCAACCTTTTCCAAGAATATCACGGATTTTTCTCTATTCCAGGTATGTTAAGGCTATGCTCTTCCTTCATTTTGCTAGATCTCGTAATTATAGAACGTTGATAACGAGGTATAAAGAAAAAAATTCATGTCCCGAAATTTACGTATATTTTTTCCTAGTCTTGTAAGTACGATATTCAATTGAGTATTTCCTTCTTCCAGTCAAGAGAGTAGAGAGTCTATATATACAGTATTGCAGTATTTCATTACCATCGAGCTATAATCGATGGGCAGGCCAACATTGAGCAACCTCTTATCAGATGGTAAGTTATATACTGAGTCTATTATGGCTGAGCGCCTATGAGCTAGCCCAGTTTGTCGAGATACAGGGCCTAGTATGGCCGAGCGCTTATGAGCGAGCCTACTATGGTAGAGAAGATATATAAATATACCGATCCATATAAGGTCGGACCACTATTTTACTTACTATATTGAGAGAGTTAAGTCACTATTAGTAGGTGAGCATATCTTCAGATTTTCTTTGGCTCCCAGTTACGTTCAATTATTATATTATTAGTTCATTTTCATCTTTAAGTATATTACCTTACATACTCAGTACATTATTTCATACTGACGTCTTTTTTCTTGGGGTGCTGCATTTCATGCATGCAGGTTCAGACAAACAGACGGGTAGACCTCCTCAGTAGATGTTGCCCGAGTTCAGCTTTATCGATAAGCTCCCCGTCCTTTTCAGTTGTTGGATCTAAAAGTTTTATATACATATTGTGTATATATGTAGATAGGTTATGGGTAGGTTGGGGCCCATTTCCTATCACAGTACCTCCTGTAAACGGCTAAAATCGGAAAGCCCGATTTTATGGCCACTTCGGTGAAGGCAAAGGTTCGAAGGCCCGAGCTCGGCATTGAGGGGCACGTCTAGGGTTCTCAACCCCGAGGAAGTACAAATCAGGGGTCGATATGAAAAGGAGGAAACTCCCAAAAGGCACATGGTTAAAGCTAAGAAAGTGCACAAAATAGTACAAGCCCGTACCGTGGGATTGAACGGATGTCCCAGTCATATCTCCTTCCATTAATTATACATGTACCATGTTGGGATTCCCCCTCATATATAAAGGGTACCCTTGTCACTTTGTAAGATATATGATGTTCAAGACAAAAAACAAGAACATCCTCTGCTCTCTAACAAAAACATTCTCTTCAATTGTCTCATTAAATTATTGCTTCTCATTTATTGTGTTCTTGAGTTATTATTCATTTATTGCTTATTATTGATCATAAATAGGCCAACCTTAAGGCCTTCAACACTGTTATACCATCATCGATAGACTGTGTCAAGCTCCTCGAGCTCAACCTCGAGGCCTGCCCGACCACCCTCGAGACTGGCCTCTTTGGAGCCTGGTTTGCTTAATCTAATTCTTTTCACATTTATTTCATTTTTGTCACTTCATACTCATCGTCTATTACCTAAACAACTGGTATTAAAATAGATCACATATTTTTAGAACCAAATAATCAAATATAATTGTAATTACCATTTTCAAGGTAAACAGTTTGGCACCCACCGTGGGGATAAAAATAATAGTAATCGTTTTAGTGCTGGTTTTATAAAAATACAAGTTATTCTTCACACTTTTTCTTGTCCAAGAATCTTCAATTTCAGGTCAGAAAATGTCTAACTCAGTAAATCCACATGAAAGCAACGGTCCTGAGAACCACAGAGAGAATGGTGCAGCTGCTTCAGGTGCCGGTATGCCACCGTAAAACCCTAAAGGGGCACGTGTGTAAATTCACGTCGATGAAGGCTCGCACAATGCCCAACATGTCAATGTGAGATTTCATACAGATGGGAGCATTCATAGAGGGGACCAGCATGAAGTTTAGGGAACCCCTGCTCAAAGGGAAAGGGAAGCCAGCCTTCATGTTATTTTTGAAATGTTGCAGGCACAACAAGTGGCTATTTCTCAGCTACAAAGCCATCAGAGAACCCCGAGAACAGCACCACCAGAAACGGCTCCGCGAGTCAAACACGTACCGGAAAGATCAATCGACAATGGGTCAGCAGCTGACCCCGCCAGTATGAAAATGCTCGAAGACCTCGCAAAAAGGATCGAATCAAGCGAGAAGAAGATAGAGGCTAACAACAAAAAAATGGAGACCTACAACTCGAGGGTTGATCAGATCCTAGGCACACCCTAGATCTTAAAGGGTGTAGACTCAAAAAAGTTTGTACAGAAGCCATTCCCGTCAAGTGAAGCTCCGATGCCTATCCCGAAGAAATTCAGAATGCCCGATCTCCCGAAGTATAACAGAACTTCGGACCCCAACGATCACATCACTGCGTACACTTGTGTTGTGAAAGGAAACGACCCGAGAGAAGAAGAGATTGAATTTGTTCTATTGAAAAAATTCGGACATACACTATCCAAAGGGGCCATGATGTGGTACCATAACTTGCCCCCCCCCCCCGGCTCGATAGATTCATTTGGCGTGATGGCGGACACCTTTGTAAAAGCACATGCTGCTGCCATCAAGGTCTCTACAAGAAAATTTGATGTTTTCAAAATCAAGCAAAGGGATAACAAAATATTAAGGGATTTCGTGTCCCGCTTTCAATTAGAACGAATGGAATTATCGCCGGTCTCTGACGATTGGGCGGTGCAAGCCCTCACTCAGGGTTTAAATGAGCGAAGCTCGATAGCTTCAAAACAGCTGAAGCAGAATTTAATCGAGTACCCCGCTATAGTTTGGGCGGATGTACACAACAGGTACCAGTCGATGATCAGGGTCGAGGACTACCAATTCGAAGCCCCCTCAAGCTCAGTGTATCCTAGCAGAGTTTTTGTGAAGAAATCTAGACTTCTAGAAAGAGAGCTAAGTCCAAACAAACAAAGGTATCAACCGTACGTAGATCATCGGAGAAAAATCCCTAGGTGTAACGTGCCTCGATATGACCAATGAATGGACCGAGGACAGAATCCTCGGGGACTCGTGAGCAAATCAGGATTCGACAGGCAAGCAGGGCTGGTAGAGGCACCCCAGCTATCTGAGTACAACTTCAACATTGATGTTTCAGACATCGTATCGACCATTAGCAAGATAAGGGACGCCAGGTGTCTGAGACCCATGCTATCAGATCCCTCACAAAGGAACCACAACTTGATACGCGAATATCATGATACACATGGTGATAGGACCGAAAATTGCAGATAGCTTCGAGAAGAAGTGGCTCGACTAATCAGCAAAGTATACCTTCGAGAATTCCTCAGTGACCGAGCTAAAAATCAATTTTAGGAAAGAGAGGCAAACAAGAAAATGAAACATAAGAGCCACGACATGTCATCCACATGATTATTGGTGGAGTAGACGTCCCTTAGGGACCCGTTTTTAAGCAAACCAAAGTATCTATCACCAGAGAAAGGTGAAATCAGAGCTACATACCTGAAGACGCCCTTTCATTCAGCAAAGAGGACATTGAGACCTTGTCTCAACCTCACAATGACGCACTGGTAATTTCTTTTTTTTTTCAATAAATTTCAAATTAAGTGTGTGCTCGTGGATCCATGTAGTTCGGCCAACATAATTCGGTCGAGGGTTGTAGAGAAACTTGGGTTGCTGGACCAGATCATACCCACCTCTCGAGTACTCAGTGGGTTCAACATGGTAAGCGAAACAACGAAAGGAGAAATCATCCTCCCTGTCAACGTCACCGGCATTATTCAGGATACTAAATTCCATGTCATTGAAGGTGAGATGAGGTACAATGCATTTCTTGGAAGGCCGTAGATCCACAATATGAGGGCGGTACCGTCAAACCTTCATCAAATGATGAAGTTCCCTACGAAGGATGGAGTAAAAATAGTGTACGGAGAGCAGCACACAACAAAAGAAATGTTCGCAGTGCACGATGTGGCACCGGAACCTTCTACATCGAAGAAGCCAAAAAACAAGCAAACCGCCAAACAACAATCGCAAACTATATCCTCATATGAACAAACAAAGGACCTGTCGCGTCCTCAAAACTGATAACCAAAGTGTATCAAGGCTCGAGCGTTGTCACAACCAAGGTATAACCCTATCATTTTTTCTTTCACACTATACGCTAACCTGCGTGCATGTGTTCGATTGGAAGGAGTCAAATCACCCTCCAGCTCAAAGGCCTTAGGTATGAAAGCATGTGTTGAACTCTTTTTTCCTCACATCGGATTTTATCCCAAAAGGGTTTTACCGGAGAGTTTTTTAACGAGGCAACATCCATATGTTACCTAAGGAGAACTCACCAAGTATTCAATGCGTCTCTCCGATCAACCTCTAATACTAAGGGGCATCTCCCATATGATCACTGAAATATGCCAAAGAGGGTCTCGACAGGAGAACGATGTATCGGACCAAACGGTCGAATGAATCGTGTCCATGTAGAATTATCGAACACTCGATGGAAAAAACATGTATACTTGTACCAAGTAATCAGAGAAGTAACTTCCATCATCAAAACATTTAGCACATCAAAGAAGTTCGCTATTTTTACAAGAGACAGCCCAGGGCCAAAAAATTTACAAGCACACAGGAATTGTCCTTGGCAGTCACTCCGCCCAGTTGCCAAAACTCGAAGCCGTAGGACCTCAGGGTAGGTAACTCCGAGCTAATAAGCCATCCTCGAGGAAACATCAGTTCCGAATTGGGGACTGTACCCGACAGTCGGTTCATCAAGCTATAAAACTCGAAGCCGTAAGACCTCATGGCAGAAAATTTCTAACTCATATGCCCTCCACGAGGTAATATCAACAACATCAAAAACTGTAAGACCTCAAGCAAGGCATGTACAAATTTTAAGACCCCATATCAATGTCAATGTCAAGGCTATATATCAAACTTGTAAGACCCAAAAGGCATACCCTCAATATAGACGCCATGGCTATCTCAATCGGGGACTAAAAGGCTACGGCCAAACACAAATGACCACGGTCATAAGGCTCCGGCCATACTAACACAACTCGAAGACGTCTGATTGTTGCTATAAAATCACAGGCCTTCATTTACTTCGAAAAAACTTCAAAAATAACCGGTTAAAGTTTATGCCAACCTAAAGTGTAGGAGCCCAAGTTTCCCGCTGCATGAAAGATTGTACCAACCTAAATCGTAAGAGCCCAAGTCGCCAGCTAGTCGTATCGACCTTACACGTAAGAGCCCAAGTCGCCAGCTACGGGTCATACTGACACAAAGCGCCTTAGGGCTAATTTTAAAACATGAGGGTCGTTGAGCTCGAGTCGAAACCCAACTCGGAGACTATGCCCGGTATGGTTAACTAAAGCGCCTCAGGGCCAAAAAAGCGTAAGAGCCCAAGTCGCCCGCTACACTAAAAATCCTATAAACCTTATGCGTAAGAGACCGAGCCACCAGCTAAAGGTGATATCGACACAAAGCGCCTCAAGACCAATTTGAAAACTTGAGGGCCGTTGAGCACGAGTCGAAACCTGACTTAGAGACTAAGCCCGATACGGTTAACTAAAGTGCCTCAGGGCCAAAAAAAGCGTAAGAGCCCGAGTCGCCCGCTATACTAAAAAATGTATAAATCTTACGCGTTAGATCCCGAGTTGCCAGCTACAGGTCATACCGACAAAAGCGCCTCACGGCCAATTTACAACCCAAGGGTTTCATCTCAAAATCCAATTCACAGGACCAACTACCAACAGGAAAATCAGATCAAAGAATATTTTATATATATATATATATATATATTTAAAAATGCTCCCACAAGAGTCTTGTACAAACAACAAAGCAGAAAATTTATTTTATTCTCGGGACCAGCTCACTGAAATGCCCCTCGGACCAACTCCCACGGCGGCCTTCAAGTATCAGCATCATCTCAAGAAAGGAAAAATCTGGCATCGGTCTCGTCCGCCTCGGCCTGCTTTATATCTTCCAAGAGATCAAAGCCCCTAGCATGTATCTCCTCGAGGGTCTCCCTCCGGGACTTGCATCGAGCATACTCATTACCCCTCATCTCTCTGTTTAAAGCCCCTCTCAGCTCAGCCCATGCATCGCAACGACGTTCAAGTAAACGACCACCTTCTTATCGGCCTTTGCTCGAGCTACCTCAGCTTCGGCCCGAGCGTCCACAACCTCTACCTTCATATTTAGCAGATCAGCTTCGATCTTGGCAATCTTACTCGACTGGACTAAGCTATCTTCCTGGGCAATGCGAAGTTTTATCTCGAGGGAAGCAGCCTTAGTCAAAGCATTCCTTTGGGCCGCAATATGTATGCCCACCTGCGCTTTCAACACTTGGCATTCGGACCTAACTTGCCCGACCTATCCCCAAAGGCGCTCCAACGCTTTTGTCCTTTCCTGCAACTGAAGTACCAAAGCATTAGCTCCCAAAAATCGAGAAAGAAGGCACATATCCCTACAGGGTAAGGGTTACCTGGTGCTCGGGTTTGCCATCATAGGTCCGGCTCTGATGCATCTCCACTCGAAGATGTATCAACTATTTTGTCCTCTTATGACAAAGAAGCTTGAGAGATCTTTTATTGCCCAAAGCTTCCCGAAATCGAGCCTCACAGCGAAGCAGCTCGGCCTTGAGTCTGTCAAAAACATACAAGAAAGAAACTTCAGGTTCAAAGAATGAAGATCTATAATTAACAAACCAGCAAGGTCGATCGGAACTCACCTCGGAGCAGAGTCGTTGAGCCTCCTCGAAATTTTAACGCACATCTACTGGCCTGGCCCTATCGGCCCCACATGAACCACTCTAAGTGGGGTATGCCCACTCGAAACCTCAATCGATCTGGACGGCCCCTAGTCACAAGCATCCCTCGAAGTACCTTCGGGGAAGAAGCAGATGATGGTGGGGGACTCTTGTTATTCCTCGCTCGGGGAACCCCTTTCTTTGAAATTAAATGTCCCAGGCCTGGCAGAACCGGCAAACTCAGAAGGGCCCCCGACCATAGCCGTGGACAAAGAATCATCATCACAAGGGGAGCTGACATTCACAGAATGGCCAACATATATGAAGCTCTCCCCAACAATGGCGTCTCCTTTATGCCTCCGAGAAGTCCCCGCCTCATCAAGAATATCCTCATCCATAGAGGATCTTTTTCGGTTGTTGTTCTCCCTCGGGCCTTCACTCTCTTCGAAGGGACACGCCCTCATCTCGAAAAACCCGCCAACACCTGTGACATCAGAGTTAGTACACACGAAAGGAAAATTCATCAAAAAGGATAGCACATGACTCATACCATGGTGTTTTGCCTCCCATCTCCCCTCGAGAGGTCACGCCACTTTTGCTCGTCATATATCGAGGAAGCTGCCAACTTCCAAGTCCAGTCCACAAGATCGGGGACCTTCCCTGGCATCCACGGGATCGATGAAAAGGAGAAAAGAAACACCCTTATAAGTTAATAAGAACAAGAGACACTAAGGCACGACATGGTTCTTTGGTTTGAGGTTCCATTTCTCGGGAAAAGTCAGGAACTCCGCTGGAATGACATCGACGGTCCTCACCCGAATAAACCGAATCATCCATCCCCCATTTTGTTCCTCATCATCACTGGCAATAAAAGGCCTCGTGGACCGACATCGCAGTGCAATCAGGCCTCGAGAATGCTGAGGCTGATATAACCTAATGAGGTGGCTAAGGGTAAATTCATGTTTTTCCCTTTCAGTGAAATACCTCATCATCAACACATGCGCCAAAAGGACGGATGAATCTGCGCCAAGGTGACTCGATACCTTTTACAGAACTCGAGCACAAGTCGATCTAGGGGGCCCAATGTAAACGAGTACATGTACATGGTCAAGAATCCCTCTAAAAAGGTCATGATGCTTTCATATCGAGAGGGTATCTGCAGCACCACATTTTCCCCCCAGCCGCAATCTCTCCTCACAGCCTCGAGGTGGTCTTCCTCGATCGATCGATCGAACAAACCTCGAGGCATGCTCTCGATGGCCCGGGTTATCATAGGGTTTCTCTACTACAAAGTACTTTTTTATAACAAAACAATATGAGGTCTTCTCACCGTACGCCGTCGGTATGCAACCGATCAGACTAGGGGCAGTGGAAGAATTTCCCTCTTCTTGATGAAAAGACTCGGGAACAACAACCATAGTTACTCAAACAGAGGTAATAAGGGAGGAGAGGAACTCGCTTTCACAAAGATAGGAAAAGGAATGAGAAAGATAAAATAAAAGCTAAGGGTTTTACTCAAAAATGCAAGAGTTAGAATGAAGGAGAAGCATGGACATTTATAGAAGGAAAGGTGGCCAACCAACAGCCTTAAAGGCCATTCAATTTCTGACAGGTCGTCATGGCACTTGGGGAAGTGTATCGATGGGGCCAGCTCAGTCACTTCACGGTCACGTCGCATGAATAGTAATTTCATAGGAGGTTCGAGGAATCAAAGCTTGTAGATCTACCTAACCTCGAGAAGGTGCCCGATCTCGAGGAAACCGGCTGTTGCAAGTAAAAATACCGAGGAAGCAAAGTATCAAAGCATAAAATTCATATTGAGGGGAAAAAGTCACGGAACTAAACTTATGCAAAGTATGATGTAAAATGTTCTATTTCCAAAAATATAGTTACAAGGTGTTCTTTACAAAAATCCCCCCGAAGGATCCCACATAAGAAAGTAAGAACAACTATTCTACGTCTTCACCACTGTCTGAGCCGCTTTCAGAGCCCTCGTTCGATGAACTCGGCATTGTCAACTCCTCCTCCAGGGCCCGGGCCTCTTCAATCTCGGCATAAAGATCGAAACCTCTGGCACTCACTCCCTCGAGGGCCTGCCTCTTGGCTTGTGCACGAGCATAGGAAAACGACTGAGTCAGGTTTATCTCATCCTTCTCGCATATCTCCCTTGCCCAGGCGTTTGCAGCAGCAGCATCCCTCTTGTACGAGGAGAAATAGTCACTGGCCTCGGCCTTGGCCGCAGATAGTGCAGCAGCCTCCTCCTGAGCACCTCATAGAAGATCTTGGGCTGAGGATAGCTTCCCCCAAAGCACCTCGCTCTCCAAAGCTGCAGCATCGCTCAGTCGAGCTAGTTCCATGACTTCGGTGTCCTTGGCCGCAACCTCTCCCCGTATCTGCTCCTCCAGGGCATCCTTCTGGTTAACCTGAGAAGCAGAAAGTAAGTCGATCAACACCAGAATTTCACAACTAAATGGTGAAAATGTTGATACTAGCATACTTTCTCAGAGAAATCGGACCTCTCCTGAAGTGCTCCCTCCAAGCTTGCCCGAAGGTTGGTCAATTCCTCCTCCTTTCGAGCACACAAAGCCCCGAGCTGGACCGACCTCATCAAAAGATTCTCAAGCTCCTCTCTACGATGAGTCAACTCATCTTCCAATTTGGAGTATGCATGGTCATATAGCCTGTTGACCTATAACACAGAGAAGGGAAATCAAAAAACGAGAATAGAAGATTAGAAAATTAGTATATTGTTCTCAAATGTTGCATGATTTTGGAGCCTTTCGGCTTCCTCGAGGGCAACTGGGGCGTCAACATCGGTCTCCTAATCTACCCCCTCGAAGTAGTCTCTATATTCTTCCTCCTCTCTATGAGAGGTCTCTGGACCAGGGGCACCCCTAACTTGAGCATCCCGTATTTCCCCTGGAGAGAATGATGGGACCGAATGAAATTTGCCAGCGATGTCGGCCTCCACCGAGGTCTCTTCCCCATTTCGGAAAGCTCCAGTAGAAAGCCCCCCTGGCTTCTCACCACGTATCGTGCCATGTCCGATGAGAGTCTCGGGGACTGCGCCCAAACCCTCCTTGAGGGTCTCCTCTATGCACGAAGGGTCCGGATCTACCGCCTCTAACTCAACAAGCGAGGTCCCAACAGCTCTCGGAGCATCAGCACCTCGTCGTGCGCTTTGTACCAAAGGGAAGGCATCTTCACTTTCTTCCTTGGCCCGTAGACTCTCGGCGGTCATCGAAGATATGACCGTGGCATGAGTTTTAGGCTTCCGAGCCTTCGACCTTTTTTACTTTGGAGACCCTTCCAAGGCCTCTTTTTTCCTCTTCTTATCTTTTGGGGCCTTCGGGGCCTCTTTCTCACCAGGTGGAGGTGGTCTTATCATCACTCATTCACCAAGGCCTACACAAGTATACTATGTCAACAGCGTCATCAGCAAAAATTCTCACAAATAATATGAAAGCAGTAAAAACGGGAACATACCGTGATTCTTGGCCAGACATCGTGTTTTGGCCAGCTCATGCCATACATATTTGTTTTATGGGAAACCAGAGTCTAAATGTTTGATCCACCCCAGAAAGTCCTGAACTGCACGGAGAAACCAAACAAGGGCTGCACAATTAAAATAAAGTCAATCGAAAGAGAACGAGATGACGAAAGCACGCTCGAGTCGAAGGTACTTACATTTCATGTTCCACTCCTACGGGAATGGCATTCTGTCAGCAGGGATGATATCGGAGGTTCTGAGTCTGACGAATCGGCTCATCTACCTCCGGTCCCTATCCTCGTCGATGCAGGCAAGGAACGCCTTGGTGGATCGACGATGAAATTAAATAAGGTCGGCACGGAAAAGTCGAGGGCTATATGATCTGATCAAATGGTTGAGGGTGAAGGTCATTCCTTCGACCATGTTGGCACTATGACGAAACATGTAGAAAATCCTCCAAAAAGAAGGATAGATCTTATCGAGTGTCACTCTGTATTGACGGCAAAAATCAAGAATCAGCGGATCAACCGGTGGGGAAGAAGAATCGATGGTGCCTAAGGTGAAGAGATATGTATAGACGCTAAGGAAGCTAGTCTTGTGCGTGGCTATGCTTTCCTCGGTCGTGGGAATATCTACTCAGGCTGCCTCCCCCAAGTGACAGTCGAGTCTCACCCTCTCAACGTCCGATATTACGCTTATATATCGGCACATGGGCTCACATCGGCCCGGTATAGAAGGGGGTTTTCCTATTGAAAAGTCAGAAATGTTGTCAAAAGGGCAAGGAATGCATTGCTCAATGGTAGGAGGTGTTTTTGGCTTTCCCTTGGACGGGCGTGATGTAGTAGAAGCCCCCTCCTTTTGTGGAACTGCATTTGAAGTCTTTGCCATGGTGGCTATCGAGTTTTGTAGTAAGAAGATGGGATAAAGGTGAGTAGGCAGAAGATGAGAATAGAGAACACTTAGAGGAAATATAATGGTTTGAAGAATAAGATGCGAAACAATGAAAAGGCAAGTAATTGTAGTATGTATAGCGGTCTTTTGAATGAGTTTGAAGCGGGAAAATCGAACCTGTGATGGTTCATGGGCCCCTCAAGAATTGTGTTGACAGCAACCTCTGCACAGCTTTTCGCGTCACCACATTTAATGCTCTGAAGGGGATGATGTCATAATAGGAGTATCGAAGGGGTGTATGGTCAAAACCATTTCTTATCTCTTTATTCTAAGAAATGCGGGTACTATCTGTACACGGCTAAAATCAGAGAGCCCGATTTTATGGCCACTTCGGTAAAGGCAAAGGTTCGAAGGCCCAAGCTCAGCATCGAGGGGCACGTCGAGGGTTCTCTACCCTGAGGCGGGTCGCTTTGTGTAGAGATTGTGATTGTGAATACACCTCCACCCACATATATTAGGGTGAGGCAGCAGGGACGCCTTGTGTAGATATTGTGATTATGAATACACCTCCACCTGCATACATTGGGGTTAGGTGGCAGGGCCGCTTTGTGTAGGGATTGTAGTATTGAAATTACACCTCCACCCGCACACATTGGGGTGAGGCGGCGGGGCCGCTTATAAAACTGTCACGACCCCAAATCCTAAGCCGGCCATGATGGAGCCTATCATGGAACTAGGTTAGCCAACCTGTTTCAGACTATCAATATATATATCGTAATTTCCCACAACTAGTAGATTTTAAAATTAGCAGAATGAGATGAAACAAATACACACTTCTCCAAAACCTGGAGTCAAATATCATGAGCATCTAAGACTGAAAATAGAATGTACAATAGTGACTTGATACAACAAAAGTCTGAGGTACAAAAGACCAAAAGCAACTATAAACTGAGGGAGGGAAAGGAGGTGAGCTGGGGATGCTGAGCAGCTACCTCAATCCTCGAACAACTCCAACCTCATCCGGAAATCAACTAGCGAGATGGTCCGGTACATGGATCTGCACACAGAGGTGCTGGGAGTAACGTGAGTACACCAACTCAGTAAGTAATCAATGTAACTAAAACCTTGAGTGTAGCGACGAGCAATTTAAATCATGTAAATCCATATAGTGAATAGCAGTGGAAATGAACAAATCAAATCAGGAATCTACAATTCTGAATATTTCAAAAAACTCCGGATTCCATTTAATAATCTTGTATGAAAACATTTGTCCAACATCTATTAGCAGGGCTCAGTGTAAAGAAGAGCTAAAACAGTATTTTCATGAAATATAAGCCTACGGGCACCGTATCACTCACAATAAAGCCTCTCGGGAAAACCTCTCAATCACTCGTGACTCCACTATCAGAATCTCATGCTCTCACTTAACACTCATACTCAGTAAGTACCATGAACACACACAACTGCTGCGGCGGGAAGCCCGCTCTACTACATTTATATGTGTGTGTGTGTATATATATATATATATATTTATACTGTTGCGGTGTGCAGCTCCATCCATATATATATAACATATATTTATACTACGGCGTGCAGACCGATCCATATAATAGTCGAATGCGCTCACTGGGGTGTACAGACTCCTAGAGAGGCTCCTTCAGCCCAAGCGTTATATCTGTTGCGGCGTGCAGCCCGATCCAATATGTATATTGCTACAGCGTGCATCCCGATCCGTATATAACATATATTGCTACGGCGTGCAGCGCAATCCATATATATATAATCTATATTGTTGCAGCGTGCAGCTCGACCCACATATAATGTATAACTCATATATTGTTGCGGTGTGCAGCCCGTCCCATAACCATCCTCACATACTCAACGCTCGGCCTAAAACATATATACTACTGCAGCGTGTAGCCCGGTCCATAGCTATCCTCACTTACTCGGCTCTTGGCCTGACTCAGACACCCTCACAAGCCACTTGGCCAATTTATCTCGACTTACGGGACTCAGCCCAAAATACTTTTCAATCTTTTCAAAGCAGTGTGATAACAGTGAAAATAACAACAACTAGGAAACATGACTGAGTTCACAATTGTTCTAACAGGATAGTGGTAGAATAGCCTAAACAGGTCGGCACAAGGCAACAAACATGGCTCACAGCCCATAAACAAGTATAAACTTCTGAAAGATAGGATGTCGTAAGGTTTCAAATCGAATACGCGGCTTAATAGTCGCTACAGGACGGACCAAGTCACAATCCTTGTCGGTGCACGCCCCCACGCTCGTCACCTAGCATGTGCGTCACCTTATTTATCAACACAATATCAAATAATAGGGTGTCATACCCTCAGGTTTAGAGTTACAATCGTTACTTACCTCAAAACAGCCCAAAAGCTACTCCACGATGCGATTGCCCCTCGAATTGGCTCCCAAATGCTCCGAATCTAAACAAACCGGATTAGCATCATCAATATACGCTAACGGAACAAAACCCAATCGAAAGATAAAAATTTCTCGAAATTCAGCCAAACCCGAGACCCAGGCCCACGTCTAGAAATTCGGTAAAATTTACCTCACTAGAATCCTTGTCCTCCCACGATTCTAAGAATACCAAGAACACTAAAATCGGGACAATTGCCAACTCAAATCCTCAAAAGAAAATTCCAAATTCCATGCACCTTTCTTCCCCAATTTGTGTTTAATTTCAACAATTTCCGGTTTAATTACTTAGAAAATGATATAGAAACGAGTTATGAAGTTGAAAACCTTACCTCCTAGTGAGCGCCTTTTATTTCCTCTTCAAACCCTCTCAAATAGCTCTCAACTCGCTCGTAATGGAGGAAAGTGAAGAAAAATTTCGCAATAGTGGGCTTAAAAACATTCTGCCTAGCACTTACGCCCCCCTTCAGTGCGATCGCATACCCAGGGATGCGTTCGTGATGCACACACCAGCCAACTCTATGCGTTTGCGTACAAACACACACATTCGCATAGCTCAAACACTCATCCTCTTCACGCGCCTCAGAACACCCTATGCGATCGCGGACCTTACCCACGCGATCGCACTACACACAGGACTTACTCTTACGCGATCGCGGCCTCCACCCACGCGATCGCACTGCATAAAAAACCCCATGCTGCCCCAAACTAGCCTATGTGATCGCATTCTTAGCCACGCGATTGCATAGAAGGACACCAGAACAGAACACCAGCAAAATTTTTCAACTTCCAACATCAAAACTTGATCCGTTAACCTATCAAAACACACCCGAGGCCCTCTGGACCTCAACCAAATACGCCACCACAACCCATAACCTTATTCAAACATAGTTGAGCCTCTGAAACACCTAAAACAACACGAAAACACCAAAATTACATAAAATTCAATCCTATGAACTTTGAAACTTCTAAATTTTGCCAATGATGCCGAAACCAACCAAAACACGTCTGATTGACCTGAAATTTTGCACACATATCCAAAATGACATTACAAACCTGCTCCAACTGCCGTAATTCCATTCCGACCCCTATAGCTTATTTTCCACTGCCGACCAGAAATTACCAAAAACTAACTTTCGCCAATTCAAGCCTAATTCTATACCGGACATCAAAACTTTTTTCCGAACACACTCATAAGTCCCAAATCACCTAGCGAAGCTAACTGAGCCATAAAATCCGCATTCTGAGGTCGTTATCAATAAGTCAACTCTCAGTTAGACTTTTCAACTATTAGGCTACTTTAAGAGGCTAGTGCATCTGTTTTCACCATGACCGCTCCGGACCAAAACCATTCGACCCACTACAACATAAATAGGCTAAGCAATATATGATAAAGCAGAAATGGGGGAAACAGAGCTAATTTCACGAAATGACCGGCCGAGTCGTTACATCCCCACCTCTTAAACAAACGTTCGTCCTCGAATGGGTCTAGAAACATACTTGGAGTCCCGAATAAGTGAGGATATCTATCCCGCATCTCCCGCTCGGTCTCCCAGGTGGCATCCTCCACCGGATGTCCTCTCCACTAAACCTTCACTGAAGCTATATCCTTAGACCTCAACCATCTGACCTGACAACCCAAAATAGCCACTAGCTCTACCTTATTTGAGCTATCACCCCCGAGTTGAACCGTTTTGAAGTCCAAAAAATGAGACAGGTCACTAACATACTTTCGGAGCATCGACACATGGAACACCGGATGAATAATCGATAAGCTAGAAGGCAAGGCAAGTCTATAAGCCACCTCCCCAACCCTTTGAAACACTTCAAAAGGCCCAATAAACCGGGGACTCAGCTTTCCCCTATTCCCGAATCTCATAACACCCTTCATGGGTGACACCTTCAGCAGTACCTTCTCCCCAACCATGAAAGACACATCTCGGACCTTTCGGTCTGCATAACTCTTCTGCTTAGACTACATCATGCGACGCCGCTCCTGAATCAATTTTTCCTTACCCAACGCATCTTGAACCAAGTCTGTGCCCAATAGCCTCGCCCGGCTCAAACGAACCAACTGGAGATCTGCACCTCCGACCATATAAAGCCTCATATAGAGCCATCTGGATACTCGACTGATAACTATTATTATATGCAAACTCCGCGAGTGGCATAAACTGGTCCTATGAACCCCCAAAATCAATGACACATGCACGCAACATATCCTCCAAAATCTGAATAGTACGCTCTGACAGCCTGTCTTTCTGAGGATAAAACGCTGTGCTCAACTCGACCTGAGTACCCAACTCTCTCTGTACGACTATCCAAAACTGAGATGTGAACTGAGTACCTCTGTCATAAATGATAAAAACTGGAACCTCATGCAATCGAAAAATCTCTCTAATATAAATCTCAGCTAATCGCTCCGAAGAATAAGTAGTATTAACAGGAATGAAGTGCATGGACTTGGTCAGCCAATCCACAATAACCCATGTAGCATAAAACCTCCTCGAAGTCCGTGGGAGTCTAACTACGATGTCCATGGTGATTCGCTCCCACATCCACTCCGGAATATCAAATGTCTGAAGCAATCAACCTGGCCTCTGGTGCTCATACTTGACCTGCTGACAGTGGAGACACCGAGACAAAAACTCAACAATATCTCTCTTCATCCGCCTCCACCAATAATGTTGCCTCTGATCCTGATACATCTTCGCGGCACCTGGATGGAATACCGCGAACTATGGGCCTCAGCCAGAATCAAATCTCGAATCCCATCCGCATTGGGCACCCAAATCCGGCCCTGCATCCTCATAACCCTTTCATCACCAATAACCACATCCCTGGCATAATTGCGACGGACCCTGTCTTGAAGAACAAGCAAATGTGGATCATCATACTGGTGTGCTCTGTTCTGATCATAAAGAGAAGACTTGAAGGCTACACAAGCCAATACCTGCGGAGGCTCTCATAGATCTAATCTCACCAGCTGACCTGCTAAGGCCTGAACATCAATTTCTAAAAGTTGCTCTGCTACTGGAAATAAACTCCCCAAACTCTCCGCTCTGTGACTCAGGGCATCGGCCACTACGTTGGCCTTCCCTGGATGATATAAGATAGTGAGGTTATAATCCTTGATAAGCTCTAACCACCTCCTCTGATTGTAAAGACCCATAAATTTTCTATGTCTAAAATAAAGCCCGAATAGGTACCTGTGCGATTACAATTGTAGACATTCGTAAAAATGGTCCTATTTTGAGTAAAAAGCATCCCAAAACTTGAAAGATTAAATTTTCCAGAAATTGCATGTTATGCGACACACTATGCGATCGCATAACAGGTATGCGGCAAACATAGTGGTCGCATACCTGGACAGTATCCTGTCCAAATTGAGGACAACTATGCGGCCCAGAATGCGATCGCATTTGGGTATGCGGACCGCATAGTTGTTGCATTCTTGCCCTATGGTTTTTACGAGGGAGGTTATGCGATGCACTATGCGTTCGCATAACAGGTATGCGGACCGCATAGTGGTCGCATACCTACGTAGTGTGGTTCCCATTTTGGCCCTTCTGAAGGCCAACTATGCGACAGGAATATGGACCGCATAGCAGGGATCGCATTCCTGACCGCATTTCTTTGTCGGGGATCCTATTTTCTAAATTTATGACCCGACCCCCTGTTTTATATAACACCTCTTCCCTTCATTTAATTTTTAATCATATGTTTCATAATAATTTCCACTTTTAAGCATTTAAAACAATAAAAATGATCAGAATGTCTAAACACGGCCCCAACATCTGGAGTCAACTGTTATGAGCATCTAAGAAGTGATACAGTATAAGACAAATTCTCTATTGCAACAAGTGTAAAGACCCATAAAATTTCTATGTCTAAAATGATGCCCGAATAGGTCCCTGTGCTGTTATAACTGTAGAAATTCTTAAAACGGTCCTATTTTGAGTAAAAAGTATCCAGAACTTGAAAGATTAAAATTTCCAGAAATTTCGCATTATGCGACGCACTATGTGATCGGATAATAGCTACGCGGACTGCATAGTGGTTGCATACCTGTACAGGCTACTGTCCAAATTGAGGACAACTATGCAGCCCAGAATGCGATCGCATTTTGGGTATGCGGACCACATAGTTGTCGCATTCTTGTCCCATGGTTTTTGTGAGTGAGGTTATGTGACGCACTATGTAATCTCATAACAGCTATGCGGACCGCATAGTGTTCTCATACCTGGTCAGTGTGGTTCCCATTTCGGCCCATTTGAAGTCCAACTATGCGACAGGATTGCGGACCGCACAGCCGGAATGTGATCGCATTCCTGACCGCATTTCTGTGTCGGGGCTCCTATTTTCTAAATTTAAAACCCGACCCCCTATTTTATAAAACACCCCTTCCCTTCATTTTAAACGATTTTCTGACCTAAAATAGAGAGAGAAACAGAGAGTTCTTGAGAGATAAGGTTTCAACATCATCCAATTTGATTTTTCAAAATCACTCAAGCCCGGAAATTATCGAGTTA
>MDKI01236891.1:0-48879 GCA_005239505.1 Nicotiana paniculata
TATTTCATCATCCAATCACAATGACATTTCCCCGAACCTTAATAGCCAAAATTCCACCACTCCAATGCTCCCAATGCACCTTATTTTATATATATATATATATATATATATATATATATATATATATATATATATATATATATATATATATATACATCCTGCTATAATGCTGACGATACCACCACACGGAGGAGATGTACAGAAATTCTAACCAACTGCAGAGTTAACCAGACATTGAATCTCTCCTTTTTGACTAAAATCATCACCTCCTTACTAACCAAATAATGGCAATTGTCCTGTAATATACTTCACATAATCTTATCGCACCGATCCCAAATTTATAAACCTCGTCTTACCCAGTTGAACTGCTCAGACAACCAATCACCCCAGACATGACCAATAGTCTCACATGATGCCACAATGCACCAATAGGCCACAATTCAAACATGATACATAAGGAAATGACTCAGGAAGGGACTACTCAACTCACGCAACTAATATGGACTTTCCTCAGAAAATAGGAAGTATAACATAAGAAAAATATATATAGGGAACCGTACTCAACATCACACTGTTGCGGCGTGCAACCCGATCCAAATCATAAAATTCACATAAAGAGATGTCGGAGCTGAATTGCTCACTATTACAAATTACTGAATATCGGTCACAAGCACGCTAAGTGCAGAATACCATTCTGGGGAGACTGATAGAACCATACGCTACAAAACTCAAGCACAGCTGAGGTGCAATATATAATCTGGATCTCAAGAGCCATCCTGCTCACAAGACCTCATCACTACGCGGAATCTCAACACATAAGAAATTATCAAGTCGTTCCTCAACTCATACGGCACAATCATAATATCACATGAATTTGAGGAAGACGGAACAACACCTGATATTCCAACACCCCTCCTTGAGGAGCGCTATACTGAAATGAACACATCTGACTCACATGAAGCCTATAATCTTGTTTAATCCATTCATACACTTCAAGCCGATTCTGCTCGCAATGAACTAGGCTGATAGCCTTACCTGGGTCCAAAATAACCTACTTCTTCTCATAACATGCAAGAACAACAATCATAGCCGGGACAACACCCCACAATCCACAACCAGCCGGACCGTACGCCTTCATGGCATAAATTTTCAAACAAGCAATATTGCACTTCCTTATACTTGGTCTAAATCTTCAATCATCAGGTGACTACATGTCACACTTATAAAACCTTCCCGTGGCCACGCTCCCACGACCATCCACGAGGTAACAAGTCTGCATATCCATACCACCGACCACACTAACACTGTAAAACACATCAAGAACCCATGACCAGGGTACAAGCCTCTTTCACCGAATATCGATCTCAGGTGACACTGAAGATAACACCAGCCTTCTCTGAACTTTAAAATCCCTTTTTCTTGCTCGCCCGAGCTCATGACATCCTTGCCAACACCGAACCGCAATCTTGATCCTTACTTCCAATTACATACTGCTTACTGCACCTGCATGCCAATATGAGATATTACAGGAATTCCATCATAATTCTTGAACCACTAATAGGGTGAACACCCCGTCATATAGAAATCCCAACAACACACAAGTGAATTCTCATAATCACAAAACAGTCAAATCCTCAGGGAATAGTCTATACCTCCATGATCCTTCCGGGATCCGCCTACACCTGACAAGCCATAATACTTGAATGTTTCCAAATAGATCCATTACGGTGACCGACAAGCCTCGCACATGCCGGCACAAACCACATGCATAACTTAATCACATTGAAGGAACTGATCACTGTCGCACATGTGCCATTCCAACCATGGCTAACCAATCTATCTTCTTTTAATCATCCTTAATCGCCTCAGAAACAATAGTAACCCCATTCAACTCATAACAAACTCAATCCTCACTCATCCCGAGTGGACTTGACTCATGAGACCATGCTATCTCAATCCCACAAACCGTCTCATACCCTTATGAAAATCTTTCTACACCCCAGAATTTACTTCTCTCACTCCCCCAACACTATCCTGTACGCCGAAAAATATCATAGAACACTCCAACCATTTTCCCTTTCTCAGAAATTATACTGCAAAAGCTCGATTTTTAATCATACTGCTGCCTAAAATCCTTAAACACCGCATTCTTAACCTTCGAGTTTGCTAAGACTGCTATTGAGAGTCACCCACTCTGACTGACTCCGAATACGATCAACTCCAAGGCTTTTCTAGCGCATGAACATCCTCTCAATGAAGTACATGACTAAGTCTCTACCCTTACAACTCGCCTATGCATTAAGCATAAATTCTCAATCCTCCAAAGCCTAACCCTGGTCCAATAGGGCCAACT
Source organism: Nicotiana paniculata (assembly GCA_005239505.1). Classification (NCBI taxonomy): domain Eukaryota; kingdom Viridiplantae; phylum Streptophyta; class Magnoliopsida; order Solanales; family Solanaceae; genus Nicotiana; species Nicotiana paniculata. The sequence goes on from MDKI01236891.1 coordinate 2,354, forward strand.
TTTGCACACATTCGCCAAATCCCACGCACAATCGCCATTTTACTCCTTTCCCTTAGCTGCAATAACTTGTCATTACACCGACAATCCGCCACCCGATGAGAACACAATCCTACAACCCAATTGCAGGTGGTGGGACTCCCCCACTAGCCCGAAGCTACTCCTTGCACCACTCTAGACCCTGCCGAGATCCTTTATCCTTTGTTAGCATGATTTTGCTTAACCAATCCGTCCAATTCTTCCGAATTCCCCTGTCAGCAATCCCTAAATACTCAAATTCTCTAGCACCATTCACACATTCCGCCTCCTACCGAATAGCCACCAGAATCCCTCACAGAAAATTGCCAACCATGCAACCGCTAACCTACTCACAGAAGATAACCCACCTGTGGAAATCACCAACTGACACCTTCCAACGACACTGAAATGCACACTCTCTACAACATCAATACCCCATCCTAAGCCTGCTCTCGTTCACCAACTTTACCAGTCCGTCCACTCCTCATGAACATCTACTAAATGCGCTACCACATCTTCAAATTCACCGCCACATTGTGTCCTTCTTCATTCCTAACAACTCCTCCCTGTTGTATCCAACCTTCCGCCGAAGTAACCCATATTTCAACTTAAGCTCGTGGACCCAATCACCATCCACTAAAATTCTCAAACTTTCCCTCAAGATAGGCAGCTGTCTTACCACTGAACTCCTGTGCTACGCTGTCTTCAATACTTCTTCACAATACGCTGACCCCATGCAACCGAAGAAGCCATAGCACCGACAAACTTAACATATTCCATTCGATCAGTGACGAAGACATCACATCATAGGTGCATATCCCACCTCACTTGAAAACACCAAGTCTTACTGCTTTATCAGTCCAAAATCTGACCATTTATAGTCCAAATGCCTTTCCTCTGCCGGAACTAAAATGCTGAAATCTCGAAATCACACCCTGAGAAGACCTCTCTTCAAGCCATTCATCACCCCCAACTTATGGGCAAGCATTCTATCATCATATCGAAATCGTGCGATAACCAACCGTAAATATCATCACAACCTGAGCATAACCTCAAGTCCTCAGAATCACAGCTACTGGCTGAAACAATATATTACTCTTCCGCAGAGCAACGAATATAGCGTCAATCAACTTCGCAGGGAGAAACATCCCGCACCACACCCATAGCAACATTTCAATTCCTCAAATTCCTTATCATAGCAAGCGATTCGCGACGCGTAAGATTGAGTAGGAAGAAACATAGGTATAAGTCTCGGAGGAATCAAATCGCACGATGAGGAATCAAGAAGGGAAGTACTCCTAACAGCCCTGTAGCCTCTCGAAGATAAGTACAGACATCTCCGTACCGATCCGAAAGACTCTACTAGACTTGCTCATGACTTGTGAAACCTAAGGGAACCTAGAGCTCTGATACCATGTTGTCACGACCCAAAATCTATTAAGGTCGTGATAGTTCCGGACACCACCGTCAGGCAAGCCAATCATTAATTAGTTGAAATAAATTCCTGTTTTAATATTTTTTCGAAATTGTTACCTTTCACTTACAAGTCATAATAGCGAATAAAAATTTATTAAATAAATACGACAGGTAAATCATTCCATTTATTAAATTAAATCTCAAACACATCCTAGAACCCGATGACACAAGTACATGATCAATTTCTAAGAATTTTACAATTTCTACAAAGCTTGTCCGAAATACAAATTGGACAAGAAATAAAAATGAAAGTGCAATACATAGAGGAAGTCTCTACCGACTGCGGGTCGTCTCCGGATGGTGCAGCTCGTCTAAGTCTCCAAGTTAGCCACATCACTGCGTCAAATAGGGCCACTAACTATGAATGAACATGTGCAATAAAAATGCACAACAAGTGTAGCATGAGTACGAAAACAACATGTACTCAGTAAGTATCCCGCCTAACCTCGAAGAGGTAGTGACGAGATGTCGAATTTGACACTTGCTAGAGGTCAATTTAATATAATCAAGGGTGACTCCAAGCATGGATATCATAGGCAAGTTAACAAGTAGCGACAATAAATAGCAACTTCTTTCACGTTTAATATTTTAAAATCCTCATCATTTCAGTTGACAATATAAAATTTCCAGGCCAATAATCAAGTAAAAATCACAGCAAATACGCAGTAATATCATGCGAAAGCAATGCCGAGGGTCGAACGGCCCGAACCAACATAAATGTAAGTTGTGCACTGCCGAAGGGTCAAACGGCTCGAATCATAGATACATCTATTAACCCGCCGTGGAGTATGGCCCTCTCCCATGAGAGTAATGGAAGAAATCACCCAGCTCGCGGAATATAAATTGCGAAACGGTCACACACAGTCATGCACATTCCAACAATCCACCCCGACTACATTGGGAAAATCAAGTACTCAAGTAAATGACAATTTCTCTTTTAATGGTCATGAAAATAGTATTTAAATATTTTCCAGAAATTCATTTGCCAAGTTCGATAAGGTTAAAACATTTTAATTTCATCAGTAAGATTACAAGTACGGCAAATAGAAGATGCTTTTGGGTCCTAGACTTCCCGGACATAAACATAATAGTAGCTACGCACGGAATCTCGTCATTTCGTGCGTACGTAACCCCCACAAATAGTAACACATATTAAATTAGTTCACCTATGGGGATAATTCCCCCTCACAAGATTAGAAAGGAGACTTACCTCGCTCCAAAATTCCATAACCAGCTTCAAAGTCCTTCCGACGACTCCAATTGATGCACATCGCTCCAAAAACTATCCAAATAACGGGCAAACCAATGCAAATATACCCTAATACTTGTAAAAATTCAGCCTATATAAATTCTCATCTCCGCTCGAAGTATTGACCAAAATTCCTCGGGCCCACGTGCCTGGATTCCAAAATTTCTCGAAGATAAACTCTACCCATAGACTTACTAGCTCAAATATACAAATTATTCCAATTTTCATGCTCAAATTCGTGGCTAGAATCCAAATTACCAAATTTCTAGGTTTTTCTCAAAATCCCAAATTTATACTAATTTTTCATGTCTAAATCCATGTACAATCATATATTTAACTCACAATAGGTGGGGATAGCTTACCTTGCCATTGATGATGATGCCGCCCTCTTGAAATCTTCCAAAAATCTCCCAATCCATGAGAAAAATGAAAAGAAATGGACAATTCCCGTCTTAAAATACTACACTGCCCAACACGACCTTCATCGCGAACGCGTCTGTGCCCCCGCGTTCGTGATGCCCAGAAACTCAGGCCCACAAATTTTTACTCTTCGCATTCGCGTACCTCGGAACGCGTTCGGATAGCTTCCTCGAGTCAACACTCCGCGTTCGCTGTCCCCTCCCCGCGTTCGCATAGACCAATAGGCCCTTGGCCCAGATGTTATGTCCCTTCTACGCGTTCGCATACCAAGCCCCGCGTTCGCGTAGAAGTCTCAGCCCAAGCCTCCGTGTTCGCACTCCCTTTACCGCGTTCGCGTAAGCCAACCCAGCAGCCCTCCAAATTTCCTTATTTGCGAACACATGAGGCCCTCCTCGTTCGCGAAGAACGACATCGACACCCGCAAACCAGCAACAACAAATCACCCAAAATTGACCCGAAACACACCTGAGGCCCAGAGGACCCCGTCCAATCACATGACTCAGTCCCATAACATCCCACAGACCTGCTCAAGGCCTCAAATCACATCAAACAACGCCGAAACCACGAATCTCTCTCCAATTCAAGCTTTATGAATTTTGAAGTTTCAAAGTTCTATATTCGATGCCGAAACCCCTCAAATCACGTCTGATTGACCCCAAATTTTTCACACAAGTCACATTCAACATTACAGACCTGCTCCAACTTTCAGAATTGCATTCCGACCCCGATATCAAAATTTCTGCTTCCGGTCGTATTCCTCAAAATCTTCAAATTTCTATCTTTAGCCCAATGACTTCAAAATAACCTACGGACCTCTGAATTAACTTCCGATCACGCTCCCAACTCCAAAATCACCATACGGAGTTGTTCCCAGACTCAGAATCCCAAACGGACATCAATATCTTTAAAATGCACCTTAACCCAGACTTATGAAATTTCTTCTAAAATACTAACTTCCACAATATACGTGGGAACGCCCCCGGGTTATCCAAAGCCCGATCCGGACATACGCCCAAGTCCAAAATCATCATACGAAACTTCTGGAACCTTCAGATCCTGATTCCGAAGTCGTTTACTCAGAATCCCAATCTTAGTCAATTTCTCCAACTTAAGGCTTCCGAAATGAGAATTTCTTTCCAAATTAACTCTAAACTTCCCGAAATTCAATTTCGACCACACCTACAAGTCATAATATCGGAAACAGAGCTGCTCATGACCTCAAACTGCTGAACGATGCGCTGGAGCTCAAAACGACCAGTCGGGTCGTTACACTTCAGAATGATTAATGCCTCTGATGAAGACTAAAACCAACCCCCTGCCTTACCGTATAAATAATCAAACTATTATTTCATATAATTTGTGGCACATTTGTCTTGCTCGTAATAATCACAATTTTACTCATACACAACACTAGCTATCTACCAAATTTGTCACTAACCAAGCACTAGAATTTACTTACTTGGCCACCAACCTGCACATAAAACCAAACCCTATAATAAATCCAATAAAATGGATCCTTCCTAAACCAAATTATCTTAAACTAAATACTGATGGAGCCGCATCCTCAGCACCTCATAAAGCAGGCATAGGGGGACTCATACGTGATTCAGATGGAAATTGGATTATAGGATTTGCAGGTAACATTGACACTTCAAACAACATTCATGCAGAACTATAAGCCCTGTTTCATGGGTTAGAATTGGAAACTAATCGCAATTTGGTTTCTCTAGAAATAAATGTCAAAGCAACAGAGGTACTAACACTGCTCACAAACGATAGCATGCTTTATACTAATATAATTTCTGACTGCAGGCACCTCCTGGACCAAATGCCTAGTGTCACAATTGCACATATCTACAAAGAGGGAAATGATGTGTCTAATCGTCTAGCTAAAGCAGGCTGCAACATGGCACCGGCTACAAGACCTACTGTTTTGGAAAAGCCACCAGATTTTGTCAACACCATTTTGCGACTGGATAAAGCAGGATCCGTATGTTATGGGAAGACAATGTGAAAAACAGTGGAACATGCCCTGTATATGGAACGAAACCTTTTTGTTGCCACTAATGACGACCATGCAACCACCACTTCCATTGGCGTTACTATAGTAGAGAACTCCATTGAGTTTTGTGGTCATCATCCGTGTAATAGACTTATCTAACACTACTAATGGCAATGCACATCAGGCATCCCCCTCTCTGTAGTAACTATTTCTTATAAGTTTTAATGCAATATTATCTTTCTTACCAATCAAAAAAAAAAAAGAAATAGACAGAAATAATAAATAAGATTGAGGGAGACTCTATGGCTGGAGATCGAAGCATGGAAGGTAGCTCACCACTAAGTCTGTGTGTGATGCATCTATGCGCCCGTATGACCACTAGAAGTACTTGTCTTAGTACCTGCACTATCAGTACAGAAGTGTAGTATGAGTACGTAAATCAATGCGTACCCAGTAAGTATCTAGTCTAACCTCGAAAAAGCAGTGATGAGGGGTCGACTTGAAACTTACTAGTGGTCAAAATAATAAAATATATAAAGTAGATATGTATGAAACACAACAAGTAACAACAAAACAGATAATCTTTAATAATAAATTTCCAAACATGGATCATTATGGAATTACTAAAATATCACAAGCGGCGTCGCAGGCACTAAATCAACTGATACCAATACCAAATCAAATCTCTAATGTTACACATGAGTCTGCCAAGGTGAATGGCTCGATTCCATAGGAAGCCGAGGAGAATGGCCATATCCCATAAAAATATGTCACGACCCAAATCGATAGTCCGCAACAGACACATGGTACATTTCTCAACCGAGTATCAACGTAACATATCTTCCTTATTATATCATCATAGATAAGTGGGCCCGAAGATGCATCATGATATAACCGGAGTAATCATGGGGGAATACCCGACATAGAACGACCCAACTTGATATAGAAACTTATACCTGTGACATACAGGCCTATAAGGATAATGTGATCCATTATATACTTTAAATATAGGCCGACAAGGCCATACAAATATCAATATACATGACATTTGTCTACAAGCCTCTAAGAGTACATACTTATCATAAGGTCGGGACATGGCCCCGCCATACCAAACAATACACGTCTAAATCATACTGACCAAACAAGCAACTCCGGAGCAAATAGAGCGCACCAACATCTTTCGCTGAGCTGATAGCCTACTTGGAGGACTCTCGACGTGTCTATCGGGACGTGCGGGCATGAAACGTAGCGTCCCCGGGAAAAAGGGACGTTAGTACAAATAATGTACTGAGTATGTAAGGAATGAAAATCAGTCAATAACAGACATGAGAGAAACATGGAGTAAAAACTCGACATGTAAGTATGGATAACTCTGCAAATCATGAAATACTTATAGTTCCATGCATATTCATCATGTCCTGCATAGGTACATGTGTTCATAACATCATCAAGCCTCTGAGGGCATCTCATCATATCATCTCGCTCACTGTGGGAAAAATCATCAACTTATACTAGTTGATCAGGTGGTGGTGCGTACGTAACGTCGTAGCCTTTTCCCATATATATATATATACGCGTATATAATGCCGTCTGGTCATGGGTCAATGTACATGTATAAATGAATGCAATGTATGAGAAGTACGTCAATAAAATCTCTCGGAACGTCATAAGACCATTATACCTTTGATTAATATCATGAAATAAACTTTATCAACTTACGTATTTTCTAAGGCCTATGAACAGACGATAGAATAATAAGACATATGGGAATTTAAGAACATAGGCACCTCTAATACTTCTATGAATAGAGTCTTTTATGGAAGTTGTGCATTTACTCGTTTTGTTTGTATCGTATGGATCATGCCTAAGGGAAAGAAGGAATAGCCTTAACATACCTGAGCCGATTCTCTTGACAATCCCTCTAACACACGTCAATTGCAACAACACGTCACGACATATCGAAGTAGGGAAAAATCCGTATGATATCCTTGAGAAAGATTCCACCGTACTCCCCTTAGAATCGCAAAATCCCATTGCTATTACACAGTATAATTTCGGATAAAACAATTTGTTGAAGCAAAATACGTCAATCTATCTCACTTTGTAAACTATTTGTATGAAATATTATTTGAGAATTTCCATCCGTTCCTACATGTATAAGTATCTCAATTTGTGCTTTTGAAAGGCCTTTTATATAAGTGGGTGTGGGTCCCACATTTTGTATGACTAAGCCACAAAGACTCCTCCAATCTTGACACCTTATTAAATGAACTTAAGAGTCACATTAGGCTTGATTTAAGCCTTCATGCTTGCTGCCACGTTAGGGAGTTAATTCCTTATCCAATAATTTCCTAATTATAAGTTAATCTCCCACTTAAAAATCCATAATTACCCAATTATTCACATAATTAAGAATTATCCCAAATTACTTAAAATACTACTTATTTTTAACACACCTTATACACATTACTATCATGGTCATGTAGTACCTTGTATGGAATTAGTCCAAAATACCGGGTATTATAGCTCGGACCGTATTTTATCCCAAAATATCAAACTAGACAAAATTAATTTTCTTCGATTTGCTTACCCTCTAACCTTCACGATTTTACTTATCACTTGTTAAAAATAACATAATACTTATAATCTCAAAATAATCTCAAAATAATCTCATTCCCGAACTTTCATCAATTTACTTATGGCATACTTTCATGTACGAAAACATGGGGTGTAACATCATCCCCCCTTTGGAACATTCATCCTCGAATGTTGACTGATGCACTTATCATTCTCATAACTCATAGATCTTGTGAATACTTTAATACACTCCTTGCCATTTAGGTAACTATTTTGTGAATAAATCCAAAGGCCAGGGCATTCCCCCCTTTAGGTCTCTTTCTTACACCATGGATTATGGTCAGAATCCTTCCCATCTCGTAACTGTTGTTACCTTCTATCATGCAACCTGTACAACACTAACCTTGTAAGTGCGCCTATGTGACACTTCTCTCTTTTTTCCTCCAGCTTTTAGCCAATATCTATATCTTGTTTCATAGATCCGGTATTTATCCGCATGATTTTACTGCATCTAGGTAGGTTATACTATACCATAGATCCTACTTCGATTTATCGTTGCTGAGGTATGCTACCAAATTCCAACTTACTCTTGTTGCTTATGCCATATGTATAAATCTAAGTCCTTTAATGCTTCCTCATTACTATTCATCTTAAGAATGACGACCTAATCTCATCTCATACTTTGTGACTTTTGTCCTTTCCATTGTTGACTCACCTCAATATTGATCTACAATATACCACCGATAACTTGAAACTTCTTATGTAATACCTTGCCACTAGGGCTTATGTTGCATCGAGGAATATTTGAAGTGATTTTCCTGATCCACTTAGCGGCGATACTGTACTTCAATAACCATATTTTATAGCATCCCAATGTGATTCACTTATGTGGGTTTTTCAATCCCGTACGATTCATGAAATCCTCTTCAAGTCATTACTCAATCAAAGGCCCAAATATCATCCTTTATTTATCACAATTTCACCCTTATTCTACTACCAGGGCAGCATTCCATCTTTTCTAAATGCTACTAGCCTTAGACTCCTTTGAGTTCATTCAGGCTATACAGAGCTTTCTATAACTTCGAAAAACCATTAGCTCTCTTGTTTTCATGGGCTTAATCCTGAGGACTTATCCATTCTCGTCACCTTCTCACTCGCCCTTTCTTATCCTTACTCCTATCTTCTAGAATCTTGTCGCTTTACCATACAATAGCTTGCGACCTACACATATCTATTTATATTACTCGCAACCTTTCAACTTGCATGCATCATAGATTTCCTTATGTCATTATGGAACATCAAGCGAGACATCACATCATCTCTAACTCTTCTTTACTCTCTTAATCAAGATTCTCAATACCTAGAAACCATAGGCTAGAAGACATGCCACTGACGATGCTGCTATCATTCCCAGATATTGAATCCCGCACTTCTAGCCTTCTGTCCAAAGTAAGGACTATTCACAACCTTCTGCATTTGGGTATATCGTACGTTGTCCACCTTTACCTTACTTATCTTAAAGTCTCACATAATATCTTCTATCTCTTTCATGACCTCCCTTCCACATAGGTATAATTCACATCCACAACTTGGAGCTCTCTTATAATACTTACACCTCTGGTGTATACACAATCTGGTGGTATCTCCATACTGACTTTTTATGAGGCTGGTACTCTTCTAACTGGATCTATCATAGGGCCGTTATAGAATATGGTGGTTTTGCTGTACTATCTCTCTTGTGCCTCTAATATTAAGGATGATCTTGCAATGTTCTCAATCACGATTTCTATAATTGTCTGGGCCTATAATCAGACTCCTAATTTACTTGGTTGATGTAACTATTTAGTTTCCTCTTCCTTCTGATCAGTCTTTATGTAGGCTTAAGCTATCTTCCGATCTGTGGATCATGGCATTTAATTATTACTTTAGCCTTTCATGGACGCTATGGAATATCCATGATACAATCTTTTTAATAGTTCAATCCTTTGTCTATGACCTGGACTCAATTATTTCTTGCAACATATATGATGCATGGATAATATTCCAAAATCTTAAGTTCCTTCATAACGTAACTAACTCCGGATCATTCATCAAAATAATTCCTTTCGTTCTTCTCAACTTTCTTTAAATGTAAGCAATTACTTTTCCTGGTCGTTCTACCGCTTATTTCATGAATGCTTGGCTATCTTGGTGCCCACACATACTGGAATTCCGTACAACCCATATGATCTTGAATATCACCTTTTGATTTTTTTCTTCTTCCAGTTCATAGCCACAATAGGTGCCAATTTTTTATGGAGTACATACAATGTTGTTATGAGATTGTTTGTTACAAGATCATTTCTTCTTCAAGTTACTATGCTTAGGTTGAAGCCTTTTTCCTTTTTTACTCAGCTAGCCTTTCATTGTAATACTTAGGGATGATCCTCTGACTCTTGTAAAGATTCGAGCTTATTACACCGAATACTCGACGGAATTTTCCATGTCCTTCCTCGCCTATAATTTTGCGTAGTTCACGCTCATCTGCTTGTAGGGTTGCTTCTGAACTTGATATTTTAACTGTCTTCCCAGTGGTATTCTCTTTTATTTCAGTGACACTTATATGGTACCGTTAACTACCCCAACTCCTGTCTGAATATTTTTCAAGGATCACGATGTCATATCTGCGAGACTTAATTCCCCATGTTGGGGTTCGCTATGTTTATCTTGTATGATCTGTTGATCTGTTTGTATCTTCTTGTCTAGCCATAACTAGGCTCTCCCTAAACCAATTAATAACTACTCGTTGGACCATACTCATTCTATATTCTGTGTAATCTCTCTTGGGTTACTTCTTTGTCTTAAGTTACCTCTCGTACTAGCTCCTTATGTCTCAAGTGTTCATTCACATTTATTTATCAATAACATCCTGGGGGAAACCCTTACTGCCTCTCCCCGGAGTTGTACTTGCATAATGTTCTGGAGTCGTAGCATATATGTAGGATTTGGATAAGTGCAATCTCATTCTTTCTTATTTTTATCACATTCTTCCTTTACCATTCCACAATTACTAGAACCACTTAATTTTGACTTAATGCCACATTAATCCATATTCCCCCCCTTTAGGGGAGTACTAATATTTAGTGCTATGATGATCTATGTATAAATGTTTTACCTCTTCATGTTTGGCGTCTTTTCACATAATCGATGACCCTTACTCGCCTTGCAGTAATCGTTCTGTACTAAGGATAGAAAATTCCCTTACTCACGAGGGTGACACTTAGTGTAACTGGCACATACAGTCTCTTAAGCTTAACTTTACTCTCATTGCTTGCTTTAGGGAAGCGTCTTCCTAAATGACCATTCTCTGAATTTCTCAGGGATCTTCTTCTGTTGTCCATTTTATTATTGCCGGAACAAAATCTGAAATTATCATGATGTTGACTATTATCAAATCACTCAGTCCCTATTTCATGTTTAGTTTATCTTGTTCACCAGCCCATACCGATTTCTATTATTCTGGGGTCTAACTTTTTCCTTTTGGTCGTCACGTTGGAGTTATGAACTTATTTCTCGAAATGAGGATATGACTTTATGGCCTATACTCTTTTGTTGTCTCAAGGCCTGTCACCTCTCGTCTTTTCCTTCACTTGACTATAAACTCTGTAATACTGTCATATTTTTGATCTACCGTTGTTATTTTATGTATCACATCTTACTCATAATGCTTCATTAACTCTCTTCTTATTTCCCGCTAACATTTATCTATCACTTTATTCTGAAAACTCGAACAAAAAATTCATTTACTTTTAGCTCCCCTTGCTCCATCTATTAGCTCTTCGGGTTACCTATCATTCTTTCTCTACTAGGGACGGGAGCCACACTAAGATAATATTTATCCATTCAAGGCTTCCAATGCCTATTTTTGTAGTACTCATATCTAACTGTACTATTTTAAAGTGCACCATCTGGGTGTCTCACAAGGAGGTCTATTGGCACATTTGCAATATTCTTCGGAAATGTCAACTAAAGAAAACAATCCATTCACCAGTTTGGGTTACCCCAACCCCAGCCGAATCATGATATCCCGTCCTTCTCTTAAACTACACCTGCTAGCCCCCATAGGACATAACTGAAATAGGTGTGACCAATTGTACATACCTCTGTTACTGTCGAAGGTAACTCAAAATGCTTATATTTCTCTTCCTGAATTGTAAATACTGTTAATCTTCATTAACTGGGTGCCTCGTACCCTTCTTCACCTTGCTTCTTTTACTTTCTGAAACTTGTGTCTACCTTCCGATTCTCTTATTCCTTTTTACCGTAAGAGTGAATAGACATTCTTGCCTTAGGGATCCTTATCAAGAAGCTTACACATCTTATTATGCACATGATTTGTTGAATACTTCATATTTATCCATCACAAGCATGATGCAAAAGTTGAGTTCCTCTGACTCAACTCTTCCACAACTATATCTCTTACCAACCGTCTTTTTGGATGTCGGTATCGTTGTATTACGAATATACTAGAATTTAGGAATCTGAATTCTTACAAGTGAGCTCTACCACACGATCTAGACTAAGAAAAAAGAGTGAGAGTCCTAAATGCCCTGTAGCCTCCTGCTTATAAGAGTGGTTCACAACACACCCATAAACAAGACTCTACTAGACACGACTTGTAGACTCCCTAGGAAAAAAACTGCTCTGATACCACTTTTGTCACGACCCAAACTGATGGGCCGCGGCGGGCACCCGGTACCTTACTCAACCGAGTACCAACATAACGTATCATTCTGATTACATCATCATAGATAAGTGGGCCAGAAAGCGCGTCATGATATAACCAGAGTAACCATGGGGGAATACCCAACATAGAACGACCCAACCTGATATAGAAACTTATACCTGTGACATACGGACCTATAAGGACAATGTGATCCATTATATACTTTAAATATAGGCCGACAAGTCCATACAAATATCCATATCTATGACATCTGCCTATAAGCCTCTAAGAGTACATACTTATCATATGGTCGGGACAGAGCCCCGCCGTACCAAATAATATACGTCCAAATCATACTGACCAAACGAGCAACTCCGGAGCAAATAAAGCGCACCAACATCTTCCGCTGAGCTGATAGCCTACTTGGAGGACTCTCGACATGTCTATTGGGACCTACGGGCATGAAACACAGTGTCCCCAAGCAAAAGGGACGTCAGTACAAATAATGTATCGAGTATGTAAGGAATGAAAATCAGTAAATAATAGACATGAGAGAAACATAGAGTACAAGACTCGACATGTAAGTCTGGATAACTTTGCAAATCATTAAATACTTATCGTGCCATGCATATGCGTATGAATGTCATGTTGTGCATAGGTACATGTGCTCATAACATCATCAATCCTCTGAGGGCATCCCATCATATCATCTCGGCCACTGTGGGCAAAATCATCAACGTATACCAACTGATCAGGTGGTGGTACGTATATAATGCCGTAACCTTTTCCCATATCCCATATACATATATATACATACATATAACACCGTCATGGGTCAATGTAAATGTATAAATGAATGCAATGCATGAGAAGTACATCAATAAAATCTCTCGGAACGTCATAAGACCATTCTACCTCTGATTAATATCATGAAATAAACTTTATCAACTTACGTATTTTCTTCGACCCATGAACATACGGTAGAATAATAAGACATATAAGAATTCAAGAACATATGCACCTCCAATTCTTCTATGAATAGAGTCATTTATGAAAGTTGTGCATTTACTCGTTTCGTTTGTATATGGATCATGCCAAAGGGAAACAAGGGATAACCTTAACATACCTGAGCCAAAGCAAAATCTCATTGCTATTACACAGTATAATTTCGGATAAAACAATTTGATGAAGCAAAATCACGTCAATCTGTCTCACTTTCTAAAAGATTTGTGAAATCTTATTTGAGAATTTCCATCCGTTACTACATGTATAAGTATCTCAATTTGTGATTTGGAAAGGCCTTTTATATAAGTGGGTGTGGGTCCCACACTTTGTATGGCTAAGCCACAAAGACTCCTCCAATCTTGATACCTTATTAAATGAACTTAAGAGTCACATTAGGCTTGATTTAAGCCTTCAGGCTTGCTGCCACGTAAGGGAGTTAATTCCTTATCCAACTTAAAAATTTATAATTACCTAATTATCCACATAATTAAGAATTATCCCAAATTACTTAAAATAATACTTATTTTTAACACGCCTTATACACCTTACTATCATGGTCATGTAGTACCTTTTATCACATTAGTCCAAAAATACAGGGTATTATAGCTCAGACCGTATTTTATCCCAAAATGCCAAACTTGACGAAATTCATTTTCATCGATTTGCTTACCCTCTCACCTTCACAATTATACTTATCACTTTTTATAAATAGCATAATACTTATAATATCAAAATAATCTCATTCCCAAACTTTCATCAATGTACTTATGGCGTACTTTCATGTACGAAAATGTGGGATGTAACAGATTGTCTCACAATACTGCGAGGTGAATAATTTGATCCCATAAGAATGATTTACAAGACTATCAAGGCAAACAACAACCCAATCCCATTAGAATAATTTGTAATCCTGCGGCGAACGTCCTGATCCTATTAGAATAGAGAAACTCTCTCGCCTACGAAAATACATGTGAGTCGAGAAGACACAAAACTATTGTTCGTCAAATATTCTATAATTTTCAAAGTAAGAGACTCAGTAAATATTTTATCTAGTCTCAACCCTAGTCATAAATTAAAAAAATCAAATGTACAAGATTCATTTAGATAGCACCTTTAAGCATAAACATGAATATAGATACATACGACACTCGTCACCTCGTGCATACGTAGCCCCCTACAACAAGTAGCACACAATAATATATATGCCTAAGGGACTTACCTCGCTTTCAAGCTCACTACTTGGCTCTTAATTCTTATTAAAAATCCCCAATCGTTGTCGGCCAATTCGAAACTAGTCAAAAGTCGTACAAACTAATCAATATATTCTCAAAAGTTCATAATTTATCTATTAAAGTGATTTCCCAACCAAATTCAAAAGTCCATAAAAGTCCAATTTTTTTTAAAGATACACATTACCCGTGACATTACGAACTCAAATATATAATTATTCCCGATTCCATAGTCAATTTCGTGGTCATATCCTATTTTTACCAAACCCCAGGTTCCCAATAAAATCCCACAATTTTTACTAATTTCCATGTTAAATCAACCCATAATCCATGTATTAAACTCATCGTAGGTAGAAATCTCTTATCTTGTGATGTTGATGAAAATTCGGCACAAAAGAGCCCTCAGTTTGGTCCTGAACCAAGTGAAAATGTGAGTGAAATGGGCTAAGTCCCAAAATAAAAGTGTTCTGCCCAGGCCCTTTCTTCTTCGCGATTGCGGAAGGACCCTCACGATCGTGAAGACCCAGCTGGCTCAGCCTAGCTCCTTCCTCTTTGGGTTTGTGATAACACGCTCGAGTTCGTGATGACCAAAATCCCTAGTCCTTCATGTTCGCGGTCCCCTATCGCGTTCGCAAAGTCCAACAGCCTTCCAGCCCCACCCAACCTCAACCTTCTCCGCGTTCACGGAGGGGTTTACGCATTCGCGAAGAAGGACCAGATCCTCTATCGCGTCCGCAAAGAGTAAAATTCCAGACTCCTCTCCATCCTTATTTGCGATCATGGGACAACCTTTGCGATCATGAAGCACACTAGCACACCAATTGTTCCAGCCAAGTTCAACTATTCTCCGATCCGATACACACTCAAACCACCCGGGACCCCGTCCAAATATACCAACAAGTTCATAAATATAGTACAGACCTGATCGAGGTATCGAATCACATAAACTAACATCGTAACCAAGAATCGCACCTCAAAACCAAATTAATCAACTTCTTAATTCCAAACTCATTTCAACCAACTTTGAACGTGACGAACTATACTTAGACAACTCGGAATGACACCAAATTTTACTTATAAGTCACAAATCAAAATACTAACCTATTCGAAGGCTCAGAATCTCAAATGGACATCAATAACACCAAAGTCTACTTCAAGTCAAATTTAGGAAATTCTAAAACCCTCAAGACACAAACTTTCAACAATAAGCGCCGAAACGCTCCTGGTTCACCCGAAACTCGATTTGAACATACACCAAGTTCATAATCATCATACGAACATATTGGAACTTTCAAATCTCGATTCAGAGGTTCTTTACTCAAAGTGTTGACTCAAGTCAAACTTGGCCATCTTAAGCCACTATTATGGAACTAGGTGTTCTGAATTTAACCCGAACCCTTTCAAAACCAAAACTAAATATCCTCGCAAGTCATAAAATAGTAAAAGTACATATGGGAAGTCTTAAATAGGGGAACATGAATCTAAAGAGAGAAACGATGTCGGGTCGTTGCATTTCCACCTCTTAAACATACATTCATACTCGAACGAGTTTAGAGTCATACCTAGAGTGCCGAATAAGTATGGATATCTGCTCAGCATGTCCTCCTTGGTCTCCCAAGTCACGTCCTGGATTGGTTGACCCCTCCACTGGACCTTCACTGAAATATTCTTAGATCTCAACTAGCAGACCTGCCGTTCAACAATGGAAACTTCTGATAGGCTAGGAGGCAAAGAAATCCTATATGAAACCTCTCCAACTCGCTCCAACACCTCGGATGGATTGATGAACCTCGGACTCAGTTTTCCCCTCTTTTCGAACCTCATGATACCCTTCATTAGCGAGATTTGCAAGAGAACCTTCACGCCCACCATAAATGATAAATCACGCACCTTTTGGTCCGTGTAACTCTTCTGTTTGGAATGAGCTGTGCGAAGTCTTTCCTTGTCAAGCCCCAAAACCGAGGGATGAGACCGGCGCCCAATTGGATGAACCCGGTCAAGCGAACCTGGATTTGCCTTTCCTACCCGACGCATTTCCCCGTGTTCATAATGTACATTTTATAAGTGAAACAGCAAAATAGAATAAAGCATGCGGTTACAACATAAATCCCTTTCTTGTTTTAACATTTTCATCATTAGATATTACCAAAACATACATACTAAGTACAACATTCCCGATACGGGACCACGATTACGAGTAAGTACAACAACTACCCAAAATATGTTTACAACCCACATAGTGTCTACAGAGCCTCTAAGAGTACGGAGAAGAATACATAGACGTGCCGGTAACAAGGCCCCGACTATACCTCAAAAGGAATGACATAAACAAAATGATTCAACATGATTTACACACATCCCCGAGAGGAAGTGAGGCTCACCAAGACTGCTAAAGAGATGGAGGGAAATGCACCACTAAATTCGATCAGTGCTACCTGTTACAGAACCGCCTACATCCATTTAAAAGATGTAGCGCCCCCGGCAAAAGGGACGTTAGTACCATTGAATATCACTAGTATGTATGAACAAACCTACTCTAGATAGGATAAACATCAACAATCAACACAAATAGAGGCATCAGATAATAATACACCGAGGCAAGGAAAAACACAAACAAGAGTTACCACAACCCTCATCCCGTTTTGCCATCTTTTGGATAATGTACTTTTAAGTTCATCTTGTTATTATTATTACTGATCCACCGTGTCGTTGTCCCACGGAGTCCGATCTCTGCTCGATCGGCTAAGCCATCCTAAGTGAGGTCTGAATTTCAATCACATCACATATAACCACCGTGGCTTGTTCTCACAGAGTCCGATCTCTGCCCGAATCGCCTAGGCTAACACCGTGGCTTGTGCACAGCACACGGAGTTCGATCTCTACCCGATCGGCTAGGCCATCTCAACTATAAACAGTGAGGACAATAATCATCATCAAATCATAATCATATCACAATATCAAGTCATCCATGTGTATTCGGCATGGAGTCCGATCCCAGCCAGACCGGATAGGCCTTCTCACCCCTAGGACATTCTCCTGGTACAATTATGGGTGCTTTAGATAACTTACATCAATTTTAACCTTTTTGATCCCCAACACATATTGTTCTTTGATTCGTCTTCCATATCATTAGAATCCTTTGATTCACATTTCACAACTATTCATCCTTTAATCCATATTTCATAACCATCCATTCCATTAATTCATGTTTCACAACAATTCAACCTCATGTTTCGCATTTCACATCATTAGCGTCTCTTTACCCACATTCCATATCATAGCAACTTTTGATTCATATGTCGTACCATTTCAGTCTTTCATAATTACCACACCCATCATTTGCAAGGATCACACACATAGTAGAAGAAGGAATAAAATGATCACAACTCATATACTCAAGTAGCACAATGATATGGTATTTGCATGGAATGACATAGAAGTAAAGATTCCTCAATTAGGCACATAGAACACATAAATTCCGTAGATATCCGACAAGAGAATTATACCCAGAAAGTGAGCACCATGGGTTTATCCTATGAGGATTAGAGTTATCCATACATACCTTGAGTTGGAATTTCTCTATTAATTCTATCCAAAATCATCGGACCTTCTAACGCCTTCAATCTAATGTATAATGTGACACATTCAAACTTAGAGTTAGGAACCTTGAACTCATTTGGGCCTTTTATCAACTACTATGTGGTCCTTTGGATTAACTAACCCCTTTTTAGTGAAAGATTGCCCTAGCTTACTTCCCTTTGCTAGATTATGGAAGAGTATTCACAGCATGCAAGGTTTCACTTTTTATTTTCAAGAACCAACCTATGTGTGTTTTATTCTTACACAAAATCTGAGAAATTGGGAAAATAGGGTGAAGACTTACCTCTTTGAGTGAAGAAGATGACGATAACTCGATAATTTCCGGGCTTGAGTGATTTTGGAAATTCAAATTGGATGATGTTGAAACCTTCTCTCTCAAGAACTCTCTTCTTCTCTCTCTATTCTTGGTCAGAAAATCGTTAAAAATGAAGGGAAGACAGGAGCCCCGACATAGAGATGCGATCAAGAATGTGATCGCATTCCTATTATGCGGTCTGCATTCCTGTCGCATAAATGGCCCTCGAAATTAGCCAAAAGGAGACTGGACTGCCTAGGTATCCCCGACCACTATGCAGTCCGCATACCTGTTATGCGATCGCATAGTGCATCTCATAACCTCCCTCGCAAAAAAATCACGGGGCAAGAATGCGACAACTATGCGGCCCGCATTCGTGAAATGCGATAGCATCCTAGGCCGCATAGCTGTCCTCAAAATGGACAGCAAAGTTTCCAGGTATGCGATCGCATTCTGGGATACTTTTTTCTCAAAATATGACTGTATTAAGAATTTCTACCTTTATAACAGCACAGGGACTTGCTCGGGCATTATTTTTGACATAGAAATTTTATGGGTCTTTACATCCTCCCCCACTTAAAAATCATTCGTCCTCGAATGAGGATCGGGAAATCATTTGGTTTTGAAAACACAATATGCCAACCCCCAATTTCTACTAACTCTGATATTTTCTGAAAATTTTTCCAGAGTTTCCTCTTTAATTAGGCCTATCTACCTGTCAGAGAGCCCCGAAACACATGTTCTTAACCAATTCCACACATAACTAGTTATTTCATGGCCTTGCACATAATTTGGTCACCTCAACAAGTCCCGTATAATTCAATTACTTCAACATGCTATATACACTTCAATTAATCAGTACCAATCTACAGTTCAATTAATCATTTAACCATCACATGAGTTTCACATAATTTCATTTACTCCAAGGGGTTGCACATTACTCAAATAGCCACAACATACAGAATTATAGCACAACTTGAGAAGTTACGATAGTAGAGCAATTAGGGGAAAATGGGTTGCTTTTGCACAAAACTGAACATAACATATAATTGCTTAGAGTTGACGGTATATTTTTCTTTTATTTCATTTTCCGCTTCCCACGTGGCTTCCTCAACTTGATGACTTCGCCACAACACATTAACTGAAGCAATTTCTTTGTTCCTCAATATACGGACTTGCCTATCAAGAATAGCAGCCGGAACCTCTTCATACGATAATTTTTCATTAATCTCAATAGTCTCAACTGGCACGATGGCTGATGGATCTCCAACCACTTTCTTCAACATAGACACATGGAACACCGGGTGCACTAATGACATCTCAGAGGGAAATTCCAGCCTATAAGCCACCTGTCCTATCCTTTAGGCAATCCTATATGGCCCGACATACCTTGGGCTCAATTTTCCTTTCTTCCCAAACTGCATTACTCCCTTCATGGGAGACACCTTCAAGAATACCCAATCATCTATTTGGAATTCCAAATCTCTACGACGCACGTCCGCATAGGATTTCTTACGACTCTGAGCAGTTTTCATCCTCTCTGAATGACTCTAACTTTTTCCATAGCTTGGTGCACAAGGTCTGGTCCTAACAATTCTGCCTCACCAACCTCAAACCATCCGATCGGAGATCTACATCACCTTCCGTACAATGCCTTAAATGGGGCCATCTGAATACTAGCATGGAAACTGTTATTATAAGAAAATTCTATAAGCGGCAAGTTATCATCCCAGCTACCCTTTAAATCTAATACACAAGCCCGTAACATGTCTTCAAGCGCTTGAATGGTCTGCTCTGCCTGCTCATCAGTTTGTGGATGGAATGTTGTCCTGAGATTTACCTGAGTACCCAAACCTTGCTGAAATTTTCTCCAAAAGTTAGATGTGAACTAGGCCCCTCGATCCGAGATAATAGATGCTGGAGTGCCATGGAGCCTGACTATTTCTTTGTTATACAACTGAGCGTACTGTTCTGCAGTACCGGTGGACTTGACTGGCAATAAGTGAGCTGATTTCGTGAGTCGATCCACTATCACACAAATCGAGTCGAACCTTCGGTGAGTGCGGGGTAACCCTACCACAAAGTCCATATTGATCATCTCCTATTTCCACATCGGTATATCCATAAGCTGCGTCAACCCACCGGGCCTCTGATGCTCGGCCTTCACTTGCTGACAATTTGAACACTTAGCCACAAAGTCCGCCACACCCCTCTTCATACCATTCCACCAATAAATTTCCTTGAGATCGTGATACATTTTCGTAGAACCTGGGTGTACGAAATACCTGGAATTATGAGCCTCTGCCATTACCCTTTCCCTGAGATCATCCACATCTGGAACACATAACCTCTCTTGACACCGCAGGACACCATCATCATTGCCGAGTGAGAATGCTGAAGTCTTGTGATTCAAAATTTCTTCCCTCAATTGTGCCAAAGCCGGATCCATGAATTGCTTTCCCTTGATTTCTGCTACAAGCGAAGACCCATTATGCACCACGACATCCCCTTCGCCTGAGGTCGAAAGACAGACCCCCAGACTAGCCAACTGATAAACTTCCCGAGCCAAAATCCTCTGATCAGCTTCCAAATGTGCCAAGCTACCCATGGATTTCCGACTAAGAGTGTCGGCTACCACATTCATCTTTCCTGGATGGTACAAAATATTCATATCATAGTCCTTGAGAAATCCTAACCACCTCTGCTGCCTTAAGTTCAACTCCTTCTGCTAATAAATACTGAAGACTCTTTTGGTCTGTGAACACGTCCACATGGAACGCATAAAGATAATGCCACCAGATTTTCAATGCAAACAAAACCGCCGCGAGCTCTAAATCATGCGTCGGATAATTCTTCTCGTGATTCTTGAGCTGCCTTGAAGCATACGCTACAACTTTGCCACATTGCATCAACACACACCCCAAACCAAC
This sequence comes from Nicotiana paniculata, assembly GCA_005239505.1. Lineage (NCBI taxonomy): Eukaryota > Viridiplantae > Streptophyta > Magnoliopsida > Solanales > Solanaceae > Nicotiana > Nicotiana paniculata. The sequence continues at coordinate 23,857 of MDKI01236891.1, forward strand.
CCTTGAAGCATCACAATAAACTACAAATCCCTCCGAACCTTCTGGCAAGGTCATCACCGGTGCCGAAGTTAATTTCAATTCAATTCCTGGAAACTCTTGTCACAAGCATCGGACCACTGGAACTTAACTGCCTTCTGCATCAGCTTAGTCAATGGGGAGGCGAGGGTAGAGAATCCCTCCACGAAACTCCGATAATATCCAGCCAAACCCAAGAAACTGTGTATCTCTATCGGGGTCAGTTGTCTACGCCAATCCTTTACCGCTGCAATCTTTTCGGGATCAACCTGAATCCCTTCCCTGGAAACAACATGGCCCAAAAAGGTGACTGATGCTAGCCAAAACTCACGTTTTGAAAACTTTGCATACAATTGGTGCTGATGAAGAGTCTGCAGAACTGCCCTAAGGTGATTAGCATGATCTTCCTGACTTCACAAATAAACAAAGATATCGTCAATGAAGACAATCACAAAGGAGTCAAGAAATGGTTTGAAAACCCGATTCATAAGATCCATAAAAGTTGTTGGGGCATTGGTTAGCCCAAAAGACATTACCAAGAATTCGAAGTGCCCAACGAGTCCTGAAGGCGGTCTTAGGAATATCTTGCTCTCTGATCTTTAACTGGTGATACCCAGACCGTAAATCAATCTTTGAGAAGAACCTAGCACCTTGCAGTTGATCGAATAAATCATCTATCCGAGGCAATGGGTATTTATTCTTGATGGTGACCTTGTTGAGTTGCCGATAATTAATACACATCCGAAGCGATCCATCCTTCTTTCTGACAAATAGAACCAGTGCACCCAAGGCGACACACTAGGCCTAATGAAACCCTTTTCTAATAGATCCTTCAATTTCTCTTTTAACTCTCTCAATTCTGCTAGCGCCATTCGGTAGGGTGGAATAGATATTGACTGCGTATCTGGCTATACATCAATCCCGAAATTAATCTCTATATCAGGTGGAATCCCAGGAAGCTCATCTCGAAAAACCTCAAGAAAGTCATTCACAACAGGCACGGATTCGGGAGCAGGCACCTCTGATGTGGTGTCCGCAACCCGGACCAAGTGGTAGATACACCCCTTCCTGATCATTTTCGAGGACTTAAGGTAGGAAATAAACCTGCCTCTTGGCACAACATCATTCCCCTTCCATTCAATAACTGGTTCCTCAGGAAATTCGAGCCTCATAATTCTGGATCGTCAGTCGATTTTAGCAAAGCACGAGTAGAGCCAATCCATCCCCATAATCACATCAAAATCTACAATTCCTAGCTCAATAAGATCGGCCATGGTATCTCGACCACACACCGTGACAACGCAATTCCTATAGACTCGCACGACCGTAATAGAATCACCAACTTGAGTCGACACGGAGAACGGCTCATGAAGTTGTTCGGGTTCTACCCCAAAACTTGAAGCAATAAAGAGAGTAACATATGACAAAGAAGACCCGGGATCAATAAGAACATAAACATCATGTGTTTGAATAGTCAGAATACTTGTGACAACATCTGGAGAAGCCTCCGCACTCTAGCGACCACTCAAAGCATAGAACCGACTGGGTCCTCCTCGACCTTGGGCACCACCCCTGGCTGCACCACGCCCTGCTGATGATGAAGGGCCTCGGGCTGGTGGGCGTGCCGAAGATGTAGCAGTTGAAGAACTAGATGGCTGGGTGGCCCCCCATCCTGCACCCTGGCTGGATAAAGGGCAGTCTCTATGAATATGATCCCTCACCCCACAACCATAGCGTACTAGCTGATCCAGATAACAGGGCCCGGTATGAAACCTCTCGCACTTGGGGCATGGGCCCCTCTGCTGCTGCTGGAATCTCCCACCTGAACGGCCTAGCTGATGGAACCCCCTTCCGTGAGAAATGGCCCCAAAACGATCTCCCTGCTGATGATGATTGTGACGCCCCGGTGACGGGGCACTAGCTGATGAGTGAGCATGAGACTGGGATGGTCCTGATGACCCTATCCCAAGGACTTGTCTCCCTCCTCAAAAAGAACCCCTATGGCTGCCCGCCGATCGGGTTCTACTAATACTCTCTCTCTCTCTCTATCCTTATCTTCAATTTTCGAGCCTCCGTAGCCTGGGAAAATCCTATAATCTTCCCATAGTTCATATCTGAATGCAGAGCAGCTGTAGCAGCTTCATAATTAACCAAAGAAGCAACCCTGAACTCTGGCCTCCATAGTCGGCATCATATGGACAGCATACTTGGAAAAGCGTACGAACTCCATATGATACTCCCACACACTCCTGTTGCCTTGCTTGAGGACCTCAAATTCTATAGCGCGGGCTGCCATGGTCTCGGCAGGCAAGAAATGATCCATGAAAGCACCTACAAACTCATCCTACCTCGCCAGAGGGCTCACCTCCCCACGGAATCCTCCCACATCTCAAACCATGAATACGCTACTCCCCTCAAATGATAGGAAATAACTCGACCCCCTCTGTCTCTGTAGCCTTCATAAACTGAAGAGTCTTGTACATCTCATCTATAAAATCTTGAGGGTCGGCCTCTGGGTCGGTGCCTGTGAACTCTGGAGGGGCTAACCGCAGAAATTGGTTGACCCTGGAACCTGAAGAATCCCCTTGCTCGCTAGAGGATGCAGGGGAAGCATGTGATCTTTGGGCCTGGGAAGCCACTAGCTGAGTCAACATCTGAATAGCTCCCCTGAGGTCCCCATCAGAAATACCGGGATCGGAAGCTGGGACAGAAGAAGGATTAGGAACATCAGCGGGAGGGACTGTAGCACCCTCCGCTGGAGAAGGAATAGGAATATCCTGACTTGGGATGGAAGAGTCAGGCAGATTTAGGGTCGGGGAATCATTCCCGCCCGCACCATCAGATAAATAATTCACGGCCACTCCTGGGGTGGCATTGGCCTCTAGGCCGAGTCGAGCTCTCTTCTTGGGTGCCATTTACTGAAAATTAGAACAATGCACGAGTTAGGGATAGACAACCTCACCTTCCACCACATCGCACGATATAGAATAGCAATAAAAGGGTACTTTCCTAAACGTCCATCCATCCCCCTAATTATAGATGTGGACGACAACACACCGATATGAAGGGCTCTACTAGACACGGCTCTGAGACATCTTAGGACACTTTTAAACCTTAGGCTCTGATACCAAGTTTGTCACGCCCTAAATCCGAGGGACGAAACCGGCGCCCAACCAGATGAACCCGGTCAAGCGAACTTGGATTTTCCTTTCCTACCCAACACATTTCTCCGTGTTCATAATGTACATTTTATAAGTGAAACAGCAAAATAGAATCAAGCATGCGGTTACAACATAAATCCCTTTCTTATTTTAACATTTTCGACATTAGATATTACCAAAGCATACATACTGAAACAACATTCCCGATACGGGACCACGATTACGAGTAAGTACAACAACTACCCAAAATATGTTTACAACCCACATAGTGTTTACGGATCCCCTAAGAGTATGGAGAAGAATACACAGACGTGCCGGTAACAACGCCCCAGCTATACCTCAAAAGGAATGACATAAACAAAATGAGTAAACATGATTTACACACAGCCCCGAGAGGAAGTGAGGCTCACCAAGACTGCTGAAGAGATGGAGGGAAAGGCACAACTAACGGCGATCAGCGCTACCTGTTACAGAACCACCTACATCCATTTAAAAGATGTAGCGCCCTCGGTAGAAGGGACATTAGTACCATTGAATAGCACTAGTATGTATGAACAAACCTACTCTAGATAGGATAAACATCAAGAGTCAACAAAAATAGAGGCATCAGATAACAATACACCGAGGCAAGGAAAAACACAAACAAAAGTTACCATAACCCTCATCCCGTTTTGTCATCCTTTGGTTAATGTACATTTAAGCTCATCTTGTTATTATTATTACTGATCCACCATGTCGTTGTCACACGGAGTTCGATCTCTACCCGATCGGCTAAGCCATCCTAGGTGAGGACCTAATTTCAATCACATCACATATAACCACTGTGGCTTGTTCTCACGGAGTCCGATCTCTGCCTGAATCGGCTGGGCTAACACCGTGGCTTATGCACAGCACACGGCGTCCGATCTCTACCCGGTCGGCTAGGCCATCTCAACTGTAAACAGTGAGGACAATAATCATCATCAAATCATAATCATATCACAATATCAAGTCATCCATGTGTATCACATGGAGTCCGATCCCAGCCAGACCGGATAGGCCTTCTCACCCCTAGGACATTCTCCTGGTGCAATTATGGGTGTTTTAGACCACTTACATTAATTTTAACCTTTTGATCCCCAACACATATTGTTCTTTGATTCTCTTCCATATTATTAGAATCTTTTGATTCACATTTCACAACTATTCATCCTTAATCCATATTCTATAACCATCCATTCCGTTAATTCATGTTTCACAATAATTCAACCTCATGTTTCACATTTCACATCATTACCGTCTCTTTACCCACATTCCATACAATAGCAAATTTTGATTCATATGTCGTACCATTCTAGTCTTTCATAATTACCACACCCATCATATGCAAAGATCACACACATAGTAGAAGAAGGAATAAAACAATCACAACTCATATACTCAAGTAGCACAACGATATGGTATTAGCATGGAATGACATAGAAGCAAAGATTCCTCAATTAGGCACATAGAACACATAAATTTCGTAGAAATCAGACAAGAGAATCATACCCGGAAAGTGAGCACCATGGGTTTATCCTATGAGGATTAGAGTTAGCCATACATACCTTGAGTTGGAATTTCTCTATAATTTCTATCCAAAATCCTCGGACCTTCTAAAGCCCTTAATCTAATGTACAATGTGACACATTCAAACTTAGAGTTAGGAACCTTGAACTCATTTGGGCATTTTATCAACTACTATGTGGTCCTTTAGATTAACTAACCCCTTTTTAGTAAAAGATTGCCCTAGCTTACTTCCCTTTGCTAGATTATGGAAGACTATTCACATGCATGCAAGGTTTCACTTTTTATTTTCAAGAACCAACCTATGTGTGTTTTATTCTTACACATAATCTGAGAAATTGGGAAAATAGGGTGAAGACTTACCTCTTTGAGTGAAGAAGATGACGATAACTCGATAATTTCCGGGCTTGAGTGATTTTGGAAATTCAAATTGGATGATGTTGAAACCTTCTATCTCAAGAACTCTCTTCGTCTCTCTCTATTCTTGGTCAGAAAATAGTTAAAAATTAAGGGAAGATGTGTTTTATAAAACATGGGTTTGGGTTTTAAATTTAGAAAATAGGAGCCGCGACACAAAGATGCGGTCAGGAATGCGATCACATTCCTGCTATGCGGTCCGCATTCCCGTCGCATAAATGGCCCTCGAAATGGGCCAAAAGGAGACCGAACTGCCCAGGTATGCGACCACTATGCAGTCCGCATACCTGTTATGCGATCGCATAGTCTGTTGCATAACCTCCCTTGCAAAAAAACCATGGGGCAAGAATGCGACAACTATGCGGCCCCCATTCGTGAAATGCGATCGCATTCTAGGCCGCATAGTTGTCCTCAAAATGGACAGTAAAGTGTCCAGGTATGCAACCACTATGCGGTCCGCATACCTGTTATGCGATCGCATAGTGCATCTCATAACGCACAATTTCTGGAAAATTTAATCTTTTAAGTTCTGGGATACTTTTTACTCAAAATAGGACCGTTTTAAGAATTTCTACCATTATAACAGCACAGGGACCTACTTGGGCATTATTTTTGACATAAAAATTTTACAGATCTTTACATTCCTGAATCAACTTTACCTTATCCAAGGCATCCTTCACCAAATCAGTACCATATAACCTAGCCTCGCCAGGCTCAAACTAACCGATGGGGGAACGACACTACCAACCATACAAAGCCTCAAAATAGAGCTATCTCGATGGTGGACTGATAACTGTTGTTATAAGTAAACTCGGACAACGTTAAGAATCGATCCTACTGCCCTCCAAAGTCAATTACACATGATCTGAGCATATCCTCCAGAATTTGAACTGTCCGCTTTGACTGCCTATTGTTCTGCGGATGAAAGGCTGTGCTGATCTCTATTTGGGTACCCAACTCACTCTGTATAGCTCTCCAGAAATGTGAAGTGAATTGAGTGCCTCAATCTAAAATGATGGAAATAGGCACTCCATGCAACCGGACGATCTCCTGAATATAAATTTGGGCCAACCTCTCCGAAATTGAAGTAATCACCACCGGAATAAAGTGTACAAACTTTGTCAATCCATTGACAATGACGCAAATGACATAAACTTCCTCAACATCCGCGGTAAACCAACCACAAAATCCACAGTGACACGCTCCCACTTCCACTCAGGTATAGCCATCTGCTGAAGTAGGCCACTTGGCCTCTAGTGCTCATACTTAACCTACTAGCAATTCAGACATCTAGCAACATACTCAACTATGTCCTTCTTGATCCGCCGCCACCAGTAATGTTGCCTCAGGTCATGATACATCTTTGTGGCACCTAGATGAATAGAATAACATGAACTGTGTGCCTACTCTAGAATCATCTCCCTCAGGCCATAAACATTAGGAACACATAAGCGACCCTGGAGTTGTAGAACACCATCATCCCCGATATTAATGTTAGGTTTTAGTTCTAATGATGAAAAATAATAGCTTTTGGTGTAGGGACTCAAGGAAATCAACCAAGATCGAAATGCGCAAAGAGAAACAATCAAAGCTGAAGGAAGAAATCAATCAAAGATTGAATCTACTGAAGATCCGGCAGAAAATTAATCAAAGATTGATTAAAGAGGAAAAGAAGAATTGAAGATCCAACAAGATAATCAATCAATTAGCTATTACTGGAAGGACCCAGAATTAAGAAGCAAATTTGGCGCTATCAAGACTTATAAATGGAAAGCTGTCAAAGTCCACTCATCAAGGAAGAGCAACGTCAATTAACTTTATTCTTGGAAAGAATCAATTTCTTTCCAAGGATCAAATCTCTTGGGTTGGAAAATCTCTTCAGTAACGGCCTCCTACAAAGTATTTATACGCATCCTTAAGTCTTAGAGAGACATACTTCGATCAAACCAAATACCCTTTCTTTGTTCTACTGCAAACAAACATTGTAGCTTTACTAGATCTGTTGTGTAACAAGTTAGAGAAGAAAGAGAGAAAAATACTGGTGAGGCATTGTATCAAGAAAAGATGAGTAACATAGAAACTGAGCTATTGGTGTAAACCACACCATTCACTTTGTACTCAAGAAACTCATTCATTGAAAGAGAAATCCCTTGCAACCCAAGGGGACTGGACTAGATTTCACATTGATTTCGAACCAATATAAAAACTCCGATGTCTTTAATTCCTGCACTTTACTTCTGCATCTTAAATTCTGCACTTCGTACTTTCAATTGGTATCAGAGCAAGGCTCACATTTTTCTTTTCCTTAACAGCTTGTTGGAAAAGATCATGTCTAATCAAGTTATTATCGGAGCACTCTTTCAAGAAGGAACATCGCAAGTGAGGCCACCATACTTCAATGGACAACATCTCTCTCACTGAAAAGTGCATATGCAAATATATGCAAAGTCTTGTGATTTTAAGGTTTGGAGAGTTATCAAAAAGGGGAACTATCCATTGTTGGCTGTTTCTCAACCACCCCATGCTCCTGAAGATATATATGAATATACTGATGAAAAAATGGCAATTGTGCAAGTCACTGCCAAAGCAAGGAATCTGCTTTATAATGCTATAAGTGGTGAGGAATATGAGAAAATATCTAGTTGCGATACAACCAAAGAGATGTGGGATAAACTTGAAGTCACTTATGAAGGAACCAGTAAAGTGAAAGAAACCCATATCAACATGTTGGTCCATGACTATGAACTTTTCCAGATGAAAGAAGGAGAATCTATTGAAGAAATGTTTTCCAGATTTAGGAAAATCATTAGCGATCTAAACGCTTTGGCAAACCCTACTCAAGTGGTGATCAAGTTAGGAAAATTCTGAGAAGTCTCCATTACTTGGCAGACAAAAGTGGTTACACTTGAATCACAAGATTTGAACAAATTATCATACGACGAACTTCGAGGAGAACTTATAGCCTTCGAGAAAACTCATCTCAAGAAAACAAATCAAGAAGAAAATAATTGCTTTCAAGGCTACAACTAAAAGAGCAGACAATGGCATTGATGAAGACCTGAAGCTATGCAAGAAGAATTGTCATGGTATCAAGGAACATGAATGATTTAATGAGGAGATACAGGAACACAAGAAGAGGCAGGATACCACCCAGGCGAACTAGGAAATATAACGAACAATACAAAAATTATGGCAAATGCTATGAGTGTGGAAGATTTGGGAGTGTTCAAGCTGAATGTACTGAGCTTAAAAGAAAGGTCTCTAGAGGTTTTAACAAGAACAAATCATTTGGAAGCTGGAGTGATGAAGACAGTTCAAAACACGAAGAGATAGCAAATCTATGTTTCATGACAATTCTGGATAACGACATGAACAAACTCTCAAGGTGCTGGACAGGTGAGGACACCTCAGATGACGAATGCAAAGATGACAATGAGAACTTTTTCATAGCACGAGTTGAAACAAGAGACTGTGAAAAATATAATGAATTGCAGGATATTCTTGACCTTACTTTGAAAGAGTCTCAAAAGATGATAAATGAACTAAAGAGACTCAACAAAGAAGTAAAAGAATGGAAACTCAAGCTTGAAGTATGCGAAATTGGAAAAGAAGTACTTCAAGATGAATTTGAGTATTTTCAAATGCAACTCAATGGCATGCGCAAATCCACCAGTCATAGTTCTATAAAGTCGAACCAGGTGACTTACAAGTCAATTGAAGAAGGACCAGCCAGAACAGAGTCCACTAGTACTAACATAAATGGAAGATCCAAAAATGGACCAGGTCCTACGTGTCACTACTGTAACAAAAGTGGACATAAATATTCTTTTTGTCAATTTCGTAACTCAAATGTCTCAGGATGGATTTGGAAACCCAAAAACAATCCTGAGTCCAGTAATACTATCCAACAAGGACCCAAGCAAGCTCGGGTACCTAAAAGGAAGTGATAATTATGTTTTGCAGGAACACCACAGAAGGAGTCGCAAAGGAAAATGGTACTTGGATAGTGCGTGTTCCAGTCACATGACAAGTGACAAAAACCTGTTAAAGAAGTTACAAAAATAGACGGAGGAAATGTCAAATTTGGTGATGACTCAAAAAGAAAGATAGTCTGTACCAGAACAGTTCCTTTCAATAATAATTGTGGTATCACTGAGGTTTATCTTGTTGACAGACTTAACTACAATCTTCTGAGTATAAGTCAGTTATGCGACTTAGGGTATGAAGTAAAGTTTAAGAAAACATGCTGTGCTATTGAATATGAGACATGTAAAATAATGCTCCCAGGTAAAAGGTATGGAAATGTCTATATTCTTGATGGTTTTGAAAATATAGATGGTCATATTTTTTTAACATCCATATATGATGATCCATGGTTATGGAATAAGAAACTTGTTCATGTGAGCATGCATCTGATAGAGAAACTTTCCAAGCATGATTTAGTTATTGGTTTATCTAAACTCAATTTCTCTAGAAATCATGTATGTGATACATGTCAGATTGGTAAACAAACTAGAAACTCTTTCAAAAACAAAGATATTGTGTCTACTTCAAAGCCCTTTCAATTGCTTCATATAGACTTATTTGGACCTACTAGAACTGATAGAATAGGAGGAAAACGATATGCATTTGTTATTGTTGATGATTACTCACATTTTACTTGGGTGATTTTTCTATCTCACAAAGACGAAGCTTTGAAAAATTTCGATATCTTCTGTAAAAAGGTCGAAAGAGAAAAGGGGTATCTCATTACAACAATTCAAAGTGATCATGGAGAAGAATTTGAAAGTAGAGCATTTGAAGATTTCTGCAATGATCAAGGATACACCCACAATTTCTCTGCTCCAAAGTCACCCCAACAGAATGGAGTTGTTGAACGAAAAAATAGGACTTTACAAGATATGGCAAGAACTATGATACTAGAATATTCATTGCCAAATCACTTATGGGTAGAAGGAGTAAACAACCCAATATAAGTTCCTTTCATCCGTTTGGAAGCAAGTGTTTCATTCACAATAATGGTAAGGACAATCTTGAAAAATTTGATCCAAGAAGTGAAAAAGGTATTTTTCTGGGTTATTCATTAAATAGTACATCCTTTAGAGTCTATAATAAACAAACATTGTGTGTAGAAGAATCAGTACATGTTATCTTTGATGAAAATAACACTTCGGCCGAGAAAGGAATTATTGCAAATGATGAAGATCAAATTCAAGAAATTCAGGAGACAAAAAAATCTCAAGAGTTGACTAATAAACATGATGGTGTAATGGAGTCAACTAATGATATCAGCAATAGTCAATCAGAATCTCTGAAGGGGTCAACTACTCATACAATTCGTCCAAATGAATGGAGAAGTGAACCAGAATATCCTCAAAAGTTCATCATAGGAGACCCAAGAGAAGGAATAAAAACTAGGGGAGCTCTCAAGAAGAAAGAAAACATAGCACTTATTTCCCATATTGAACCAAAGAAAATAGAGGAAGCTCTGAAAGACTCAAGCTGGTTACAAGCAATGCAAGACGATCTAGATCAATTTGACAAAAATCAAGTGTGAAAATTGCTGTCTAAGCTTGAAAATGCTCCTGTAATTGGAATAAAATGGGTTTTCAGAAATAATCTAAATGAGGATGGAAAGGTTGTGAGAAAAAATCCAGATTAGTTGCTCAAGGATACTCACAACAAGAAGGAGTGGACTACGACGAAACCTTTGATCTAGTAGCTCGACTGGGATCAATACGAATTCTTCTTGCATATGCATCCTTTAAGAGATTTAGGCTCTTCCAGATGGATGTTAAAATGACTTTTTAAATGGTTTAATTCAAGAGGAGGTATACGTAAAACAACCCCATGGATTTGAAGACTCAAAGTTTTCCTACCATGTGTATAAACTGACCAAAGCATTGTATGGACTCAAACAAGCTCCACGAGAATGGTATGAAGACTTAGCTCATTTCTTATTGATCACGGATTTACAAGAGGTAAAGTAGACACTACTCTTTTTATTAAAAAATCATCGGAAGGTAATCTCATTATTCAAGTTTACGTTGATGATATTATTTTTGGTAGTGCTAATCCTCTTCTGTGCAAGGAATTTTCAAATCTTATGCAAAGTGAGCTTGAAATGAGTATGATGGAAGAGCTAACGTTCTTTCTCAGACATCAAATTCAACAATCTGAAGAAGAAACGTTCATATGTCAGACAAAATATACAAAGGAGTTTATTCAAAAGTTCTATATGAGTAATGCTAAAGCTATTGGCTCACCAATGAGTCCTTTAACAACTCTTGAAAAAGATGAACATGGAAATCCTGTTGATTAAAATAAGTATCATGGAATGATTGGCTCACTTCTTCATCTAACTGCTAGTCGACCAGATATTATGTTTAGTGTTTGTAAATGTACCATGTTTCAGTTAGCTCCTAAAGAATCACATCTCGCTGCAGTAAAGAGAATTATTCGATATCTCATTGATACCATCCACGCTCTAACAATTTTAAACTAGAAGGTTTTTCAGATGCTGATCTTGCAGGTGATAAGAAAGACAGAAAAAGCACTAGTGGAACATGTTAATTACTTGGAAAAGAACTGATATCTTGGAACAGTAAAAAGTAAGGATCAGTTGCACTATCCACAACTGAGGCTGAGTATATCGCCATTGGACAATGTTGTGCACAATTACTATGTATGTCTCATCATTTGGGTGACTATGAACTATTCTTTAAACCCATTCCATGTTTTTGTGATAACACTAGTTCTATATGTCTCTAAAGAAAATCACGTGCATCACTCTAAGGCAAAGCATATAGACATCAAGCATCATTTCACTAGAGATCATTTTCTTAAGGGATATATAAAATTATCTTTTGTTGGAACTACTTATCAATTAGCAGATATTTTCACTAAGCCTTTACTAGTGGACATATTTTTCTTTTTAAGAGAATTACTTGGTATTATTTCCATTGATCATTAATATTATAACCTATGTAATATTTTTATATTTTATATGCCTAATGTTAAAACTTTTATTTTTTTCTGATCATTAATTGCGCCTCCAAATTCCCTCTTTTTTCCTCTCTTTTCACATAGGTTGCAGAGTTCAAAGAAGGAAAACCAATCATCACCCCTGTTCAACTGACACCATTCCCTTTCCTGTACCCAACCGTCAGAAACCCCTCTTTTAATCCCTGAAATCATCTTTCAATCTCCATCGTTCCCATCGACTAGAAACCCTCTCCGAAACACTCTTCAAACAAGTTTCTTCTATGGCTAAACACTCTAAAAATCCCTCAGCCTCCACTAGGAAAATTACTCGCTCTAGGGAAAACCCCCCTTCCTAGCCGCCAGAACAAGTAGACCTAGAGTCCGACCATTCAAAAGGTTTTGCCTCCTTTCAGGAGGAACTCTCAAATCATTATCATTATTTAGGATAAAAAGCCCAAGGAAAAAGACCTTTGGAAGAACCTCCTAAATCCGTTACTCCAAAGAAACCAGAAATAGCTCTCACTAGTTCTTTAGAGTATGACTTAAATTTCTAGGATTCTCCAAACAGGATTGTTTTCATTGCTCTGAAAGACAATCCAATCGCTCATGGAAGAGTAGTCGACCTTGATGTCATGGAAGCCCTAAACTGCAAGGTAAAAGATCTGTTTGTTTATCAAGGCTGGTCAAAATTCTTTTTCGTTCCCCCTCCTAAAGTCTATGAACCCCTAGTGAGAATGTTTTATGCAAAGCTTCGCTCTAGTCAGCCTGACAAGTTGGAATCCTTAGTGTTAGGAAAGTGCATTGTTCTTGATTGTGACATGTTTGACTCAATTTTCCAGTGTAAGTGTTCCGGTTTTCTCATGTTTTTCAAAAATTCCTGGCCTGATGATTTTTAAATCACCTTTGATCAAGCAAAACATTGTATTGCTGAGTGTTCATCTAAATCCCTCCCAAACCAGTTAGGTTCAAGTGATGTTAGCTTTGAAACTCGTGTTATAGACCACATTGTTGCAACTACTCTGCTTCCTCGTACTGGCTCTTTCTCCACCTTCTCACAAAGAGATACTTTTCTTGTCTATTGCCTTGTGACAAAACTCAAAATCAAGCTATCCTCCTGGGTCATAAATTTTATGATTGAAAGTGCTGATGATACCACCAATCTGCCCTATGGCATGTCCATCACTCACATCCTGGAAGCTCATAATATTTCTATCTATAAATATCCCTTCTTCTCTGTTTCAAAATCTTACAATTCTAGGGTGTTTGCTAGTATGGGATATGTGTGTGTGAAGGGCTCCTAAGATAAGAAACAGGAAGGTGAGGTCAAGCATGTTCAATCTGATCCAAAAACCAAATCATCTGTTTCCCATCGCAGTCCCAATAATCATGACCTTGCTGAGAAACTGACTGCTATTGACAATCATCTATCCACCATCAAAGATCTTCTTGCTGCTACTCAGTTCACTATTGGGGGCATTCATGCAATCTCCAAAGAGACAGGGTCTGATGTTTCAAAGATAAGAGTTGTAGTTCTCAGAGTTAGGGAAAACGCAATCAAGCCATTCAAGGAGGTACACGACAGGCTTGATGGAGTGATTGTCTCAGGCAATGCTAGCTTTAATCAACTGAAGGAGGCGATTTGCAACACTCTTACTTATTTCGTGTGTCGTTAGTGTGGAAGGTTTAGACAATATTTTTTTGATGTGCTGCTTTGGACTGGATAACCAGTCGTTGGATGATTTTTTTCTTCTTTCCTTTGTTTTGCTATAACTCTGCATGCATATCATGTTTCTTATGCTACAAATCGTGCTTTAGTATCTGGTATATTGTTGTTTTATCCCCTCTTTGCTGGTGTCAAAAAGGGGGAGAAGGATATACATATATTCGTGAAGGTACATCCATTGTAGGGGGAGTCGACTATAGATACTACAGGAGAAGTCGACTAAAAGAAGTAGTCCCAATGGCACTTGTTGAGGGGGAGTCATAGATCCTACAGATTAAGTCGACTAAAGGAAGTAGTCCCAACGGCACCTATTGAGGGGGGGTCAACTGCACTCATTGAGGGGGAGTAAAATACAGGGAAGTTAACTGATGTTTACATATATTATTTTTTGTCATCATCAAAAAGGGGAAGATTGTTAGGTTTTAGTTTTAATGATGAAAAATAATATAATTTCTTTTGGTGTAGGGAATCAAGGAAATCAACCAAGATCGAAGTGCACAAAGATAAATAATCGAAGCTGAAGGAAGAAATCAATCAAAGATTGAAGCGACTGAAGATCCGGCAAGAAAATCAATCCGAGATTGATTGAAGCGGAAAAGAAGTATTGAAGATCCGACAAGATAATCAATCAAGTAGATATTACTGGAAGGACCCGGAATTAAGGAGCAAATTTGGCGCTACCAAGACTTATTTATGGAAAGCTGTCAAAGTCCACTTATCAAGGAAGAGCAATGACAATTAACCTTATTCTTGGAAACAATCAATTTCTTTCCAAGGATCAAATCTCTTGGGTTGGAAAATATCTTCAGCAACAGCCTCCTATAAAGTATTTATACTCATCCTTAAGTTTAGAGAGATATATTTATATCAAACCAAATACCCTCTCAAGACGAGTGACGTAGAAACTGAGCTATTGGTGTAAACCACACCATTCACTTTGTACTCAAGTAACTCATTCACTGAAAGAGAACTCCCTTGCAACCCAAGGGGACATAACTAGGATTCACATTGAATCCGAACCAGTATAAAAACTACGGCATCTTTAATTCATGCACTTTACTTCTGCATCTTAAATTCTACACTTCTTATTATCTTTCTATTACATTTAGTCGACTAATTGGAAAACTAGTCAACTTATAACAATTGATTTTAAAAATAAGAAATTCACTCCCCCTCTTGTACTTTCAATTAACTTCCTTGGCTTCACCTCGTAGCATTGTATCTCTAAGTTCCATCAAGTGCGGATCATCATACTGATGAGCCTTGATCTGCTCGAATAAAGAAGACCGAGATACAACATATGAAAGAACTCAAATAGGCTCTACAATATGCAACCTCACAAGTCGGTTAGCTAAGGACTTGATGTCTAAAGCCAATGGCCTCTCCTCTGCTGAAATGAAGGCCAAACTACCCATACTCTTGGATTTTCTGCCCAAAGTATCCGCGACCACATTCTCCTTGCCCAGATGATAGAGGATGGTAATATCATTATCCTTCAGTAACTCAACAACCTACACTGCCTCAGATTATGATCCCTTTTCTTAAACAAATTCTGCAAACTGCAGTGATCGGTGTAAACCTCGCAGGACACTCATAAAGATAATGCCTCTTGATTTTGAGGGAATGAACCATCTCAGCCAACTCCAAATCGTGCACACGATAATTCTTCTCATGGGGATTTAGTTGATGTGAAGCATATTCAGTAACTCGCCCCTCCTACATCAATACACAACCCAAACCAACGCGTGAAGTGTCGCAATACACAATATACATCCCCGAATCGGAGAGCAAAACCAACATTGGTGTTGTAGTTAATGCGATATTGAGCTTCTGAAAGATCGCCTCACAATCATCGGACCATCTGAACTGAGCACGCTTCTGGGTCAATCTAGTCAAAGAAGTTGCAATAGACGAGAAACCCTCCATAAACCGGCAATAATAACCTTCTCTCCCTAATAAACTCCTGATCTTGGTTGCTGTGGTAGGACGAGGCCAACTCTAAACTGCCTCGATCTTCCTAGGATCCACCTTAATACCCTTACCTAGTACAACATGCCCCAAGAAAGCCACAGAATCTAACCAAAACTCGCACTTTGAGAACTTGGCATATAACTTTTGTTCTCGCAAGGTCTGAAGCATTATCCTCAAATTCTGCTCGTTCTCCTTCATGCTACGCGAGTAGATCAATGTGTCATCAATGAATACACTGAAAATTGAGTTAAGATATGGTTTGAACACCCGATTCATCCAATCCATAGACATCACTAGTGCATTGGTCAAGCTGAAGGATATCACTAGAAACTCATAGTGCCCATATCTAGTCCGAAAAGCCATCTTTGGAATATCTAAAGAACGAATCCTTAGATGATTATACTCATATCTCAATTCGATCTTCGAGAACACTCTAGCCCCCTATAGATGATCAAACAAATCATCAATGTGTTGTAACGAGTACTTATTCTTGATGGTAACTTTGTTTAGCTAGCGGTAATCAATGCACATCCGCATGCTCCCATCCTTATTCTTCAAAAATAATATCGGTGCACCCAAGGTGACACACTCAGCCTGATGAATCCCTTCTCGAGCAACTCTTGAAGATGCTCCTTCAACTCCCTCAACTTCTTTGGATCCATGCAATAAGGAAAAATTGAGATAGGCTGGGTTCCCAACACCAAATCAATGTCGAAATCGATATATCGAGCCGGTGGAATACCCGGTAGATCAGCAGGAAATACATCAGAAAACTCCTGCACCACAAGTACTGAATCTATCGTGGGAGTCTCTGCAGTGGTATCTCGAACAAAGGTCAGATAGTCCAAAAAACCCTTCTCGACCATATGTCGAGACTTCAAGAAATAAATAACCCGACTAGAAGTACCAATAGATGAACCCCTCCACTCCAATCTAGGAAACTTAAGCATCGCCAAGGTAACAGTCTTGGCATGGAAATCAAGAATGGCATGGTATCGAGACGACCAGTTCACACCCAAGATAACCTCGAAGTTAATCATATCGAGCAATAGAAGATCTTCTCTGTTCTCATAACCATAGAAAGTCACTGCACAGGACCGGTAAAGCCGATCCACAATAAAGGATTCACCTAGTGGCATAGACATATATACAAGAACACCCAACGACCCACAAGATACATCCAGATAATAAGAAAATAGTGAAGAGACATAGGAATAAGTAGACCCTGGGTCAAATAGTATCAAAGCATCTCCAGGGCAGACAAAAATAGTACATGTGATCATTGCATCGGAGGCGACAACCTCTAGCCTGGGTATGAAGGCGTAGAATCTAGCAAGAGCACCACCTAACTATCTTCCACCTCTAGGGCGACCCCTACCTACCTGCCCTTTGCCTCTGGCCGGGCGGGGGGACAAGCGGTGCGGTAATCATGGGCTGATGATCTTGCTGTACTACCTTGCCCCGCAGTCTGGTACAAAACCTCTTCACGTTGCCCAACTCCCACACTCAAAACAACCTTTCTGGGTGGTGAACTTCAGGCTCAGAGACTGACCCTAATAGCCGGAATACCCGATGGAGGAACCCTGAATAGCTTGCGAACGGTAAGTACTATCTGGAATAGCACTGAAGTAGGGTTGTGCTGGAGCACCTCGAGTAGGCTATAGTGCAGAATGCATGGACCTGCTAGTATGTCCCCTCATAAAAGGACCCTTGCCCCCAGACGGGGTGCCACTAAATCCACCAAAAAGACTACGCCGCTTATCCCTCGATGCAAACTCTCTGCTCCGGTTGCGGATACGCTTGATCCTCTAAGCTATCTCCACAACGTGACCGAATGGAGACCCATCTCTGCCTCACGGGCTATAAAAGACTGAATCACAGGGTGTACACCTGCAACAAACCTCCACACCGTCTCTGCATCCGCGGGGAGTATAATAGCTGAATGATGAGACAAGTCAATGAGATTCACCTTGTAGTCAGTCACAGAAATTTGATCCTCTCAAAGCCGCTCAAAATGACCCCGAAGATCCTTTCTCTCTGAAGGCGGAATATACTTCTCCAAGGAAAGATGTGTAAACTGATCCTAAGTTAAGGGAGGTGAACCCGCTGGCCTACTTTGGAGGTAAGCCTGCCACCATCTGCGGGCCTTTCCCTCTAGCTGAAATATGGTGAAATCCACCACGTTGGACTCCATCACTCCCATATTATGCAGTATCTCCTTGCAACGATCAATAAAATTATGTAGGTCTTGTGACCGCTCACCTCCAAAGACAGGAGGACAAAATCTAGTCCATCTGTCCAGCCGCTTCTGCTCCTCAACGATTGTGACTGGGTTGGTCTATGGTCTAACTACTGCAACTGGCTGAGCGCCGCCCGCATGTAGTGCACCTGGGGTCTGATAAAAGACAACAGCGTGCCCTGGAGCATGAGGGTTAGGGTTCTGTGCTCCCTAACCTGCTTGAGGTGTGGATGGATCCGCTGGAAATAGCTCGGCCTTGGTCATAGAATCCATGAACCACAACATACGGCCCATGACCTCCTAAAAGCCCGGTGCATCATAAAATCTTTTGGGGCCGACACAACTGCAAGTGCCTCATCCTGCTTCTCAATTATCGGATCCTTCACCGGATCCATTAGTTGTTCTAGAGGAGAAACTTTAGGAAGACCTTTTCCTCTAACAGGAGTTGTGGCCCTCCCTCGACCTCTGCCTCTAATAACCGGGGGAGCAGCCCATCTGCCGCCGGGTACAATCGTAGCACGCCTTCTCAACATTTGTAGGAGAATAAGAGAAAGATACTTAGCACAACATCAACTGCACAAAGGAGATGAGAAAGAGAAGTTTCCTAACACCATATAGCCTCTCACAACTAAGTACAGACGGCTTCGCACCGATCCGCAAGACTCTACTAAGCCTGCTCATGACTCATGAGACCTATGTGAACCTAGTGTTTTGATACTAAACTGTCATGTCCTAAATCCCATAATATATCGTGATGGCGCCCAACGATGCTACAGGCAAGCCAATGCTAAACTTCCAATTTAATTATCCATTTTTAACTTTTAAACTTAGAAATTTCATTAAATAAATAGAATTAAATCTAAAACTCATGGCAACATAATATTGCTTTACCAAAATAATGAGAACGAATAGTACACAAACCAGAGAGATATTGATAGTAAATACAACTATGAAAGTCCACTATAAGCTCCTGAAACCCGGTATCACAAGTGCATGAGACCTCACCATTAAGTCTCTGTGTGATGTGTCTATGCGCCCGTATGACCACTGAAAGTACCTTTCTCAATACCTGCACAATCAGTACAGAAGTGTAGCATGAGTATGTAAATCAATGTGTACCCAGTAAGTATCTAGTCTAACTCGAAGAAGTAGTGACGAGGGGTCGATTTGACTACTAGTGGTCAAAATAATAAAATACATAAACTAGACAGGTATCAAACACAACAAGTAACAACGAAACCGATAAGCTATAATAATAAATTTCCAAACATAGATCATTACGGAATTACTAAAATATCACAACCGGCCTCGCAAGAACTAAATCAACTGATACTAATACCAAATTAAATCTCAAGTGTTACGCACGAGTCTGTCGAGGCGAACAACCTAATCCCATAAGAAATAATTTTACACAATATTGTCGAGCCGAACGACATGCCATAAGAATGTGTCACAACATTGGAGAGGCGACCGACCCGATCTCATAAGAATGATTTACAACACTGCCGAGGCGAATGACTCGATCCAACTAGAATAATTTGTAATCCTGCTGAGGCAAATGGTCCGACCCCATTAGAATAGAGAAACCTCTTGTTCGTGAAAATACATACGAGTCAAGAAGACACGGAACTATCGTCATCAAATATTTCATAATTTCTAAAGTAAGAAACTCAGTCAATATTTTATTCTAGTCTCAATCCCAGTCATAAATTAAAGAAATCAAATATGCTGATTAATTCAAATAGCACCTTTAATGCATGGTGTGAATATAAGTCTACCTGGACATAGACATGAATACAGATACGTGCAGACTATCCTCACCTCGTGCGTACGTTGCCCTCAACAAGTAGCACACAACAATTTCTACACCTAAGAGGATAATTCCCTCTTACAAGATTAGGAAAGAGACTTACCTCGCTTCCACGCTCACAACTCGGCTCTTAAATCTTACTAGAAATTCCCAATCAATGCCAAGAAATCCTATACTAGTTCACTATCTCACCACGCACATACCCCTGGTTCATCCTACGTCACCCAAATCTGTATAAGTCCATAAATTCAACATAGCCGAATATTCTTCCTTCAACCTTAGTCCATAAACCTTGGAACCCAATTTCTAATATTCGGAATTTGTTACAAGGCTCGATTCTCGCATTTGTACATTGTATAAGCATGAAAAATTCATATAAAGTCATAACCATAACCCAAGATGTAATCACATGGTATACCACATAACTCACATACCCATAGCAATACTTTCCGATTGCAGTAGCTGCCCAACAGCAAACTCGGTACTGTTAACAAATCTTATATCAAATAAAACATTGTTCTAACTCTTTGTACACTGCCAATGATGAAAGAAACACGCAAAGACCCATAACCACCCATCAAATCAACAAGTCGTGGAGCTCTCTCGCAGAACAAGAATCATACCGTAATCAAATCCGATAGCATCCATTATAGGTCCAATAACCTCATCTCATCAAATATAGCTACTCTACTCACATGTCAGACCAATACAAACTCAAGCCAAAAATGGTGCAATCAGTGCATCAACAAGAAATAATTTAAATGTACCCAAAAATAGAAAAAGATTCAAATAAGAGAATTGTTCTGTAAGATCAACAGATACCACCACAAGCGCAATGCTATGAACCAATCACACATAGTAGAACCAAGACACATGAATCTAAGATGGAGGATCATATCCCAACATAACTCCACCGCAGTACGAGACCCAATCCAAACACCAGTCCACATGAAATACCTGGAGTCATAATGCTCAAAATCAACAATCATACACAAATCAACTTCAAGCACACGAACTGCACGACCATAACTATGGAGAAGAAAATAACACATATACCACAACCTGGAATGATCATATACAAGGCGCAATCACCCATTCAACACGCTAAGAACAATCTTGCTCAATATTGGCCATACCTTTCTAGTCTGCAACCAAGGAGCAATCTGCCACTGAGAATCCTCATAGTCTATAAACCCTTGAATACATGAATCACAATATCCGATCTCAACTCCACCACTCGAATGACTAACACATCCCTCATATAGAATCATCCCATGAGAAAATACTTCTATAATTCATCCGTGCCACGTAGCAAAAGTTGAACATCAACAGTCGATCCACCAGGCGAGTACCGCCCAATGAAGCATCTGTACGTCAAAACACAAGGTGCCTTTCTGAAATGCACACTCCTCTCAGTTAACACCAAATAGTACCAGCATTCTTCTAAACATCAGAAATCATTCATATTGTCTAGAACTCATGACCTTTCGTTCCAAACTCAACCGTAAACTTGCACATGCAAGTCTCAATCCCATACGATGCAGCGGTTCTAACATACGATCAAATGAAGATATGTGAATCCCATTATCAACTCTGATTCACAAGTAGGATAGATGCCCTATCAACCACAAATCTTCCACTTGACCCCATCCGCAAGGAGATCATGACGCGCAACATACTCTTCGTACATGTTGAAAATATCTATCCCAATTTGTGGTAGACATTATTGAGAACTCTTTGAAGCCCACATTCACATAACCAAGCCATCAGAACTAAATCCCTCTAACTCAACCAAGTCATGCAGGTCACCAAATCCAAGAGTGTTGCCAAAAAACACCAGTAAACCCTCACCACATCAAGAGAACTAAAATACCCGATCATATCCATTACTATGCTAATCCAACCTATTACCAAGTTGCCCTATTTCTTCTAGTTCATTCCGAATTGCCTTCAAGTTAACACTTCTTCGTGCTAGTACACCATGTTCCACAACCAAACTCACCACAAGAGATCATAGCATGAAACCATGTCGCCCTAAAGGCCATAAGCTGTTGTATTCCCTCTTAAGCATCCCAAAATACTAAAACAGAGATACCTACGCTAAAAGACTTTATGTGAATTCAAAGTTGTTTTCTCAACCTTTCTGATACTGAAATGTAAAATCACAAATGATATAGAAATATCGCAAGTTCCGCTATCATCCAATGCAAATCTCAGATCTTAGCCATTTTTAAATCCGGAATTTCCTCAAATGCCACGTGAATCTTGAACTTATTAGTACCTTCTCAAGGGTCCTCCACCCTATTCTAATCTCAAATGCATTTCTCAAACGAGATGAACGACTTGTGCTCCATTAGCACACCGCCACCCAAAGAAGTACTCCACATCTCTAAGCACCCGAGTGAATCCCTACTCTTTGCACACTACTGGAGTCATCCTCGAAATCAACCTCTTCAATTCATATCTTATCCACAAGCGCATCTCAAGCCAAAACTAATATAACACTTAACCATACAATCAAATCATCGATAGCAGAATCCCCACTTGGCTGGAAGCCATAGAACATAACATCTGATACTCCAAAAATCCTCTTACTCCATAACTGCCATAATCTCACACTGTAATTCACTTAAATCCTTTATAAGCTCATGCAACACATTTAATAAAATGCCTCAAGTCATCTGCTAAGCTCACATTCATACTCGTAATAGTCAAATCAACTTCTTCAAGAGATCCAAACTCAAATTGCAACCCATATAGCCCACTATTAGAAAGAAACTCTCCACATAAACATCTTAAGGATCACACATCCATAGACCACCCCGGAGGATATAACTCAATTGCTTAGCCTCAAACTGGCATCTCTTTATACCCTTTCATGGCCACAACCACTATGCAATCACTAAATCTTTCTGAGTCTGAACTCGTCAACAAAACATAAGAATACACTATATTCCACAAACAAACAACATGAAAGATCACTCAACACGCTTATAACTCAAAACTGTACAACACATCAAGATATAAATCAAGCACCAACAGTCATTTTCACATCTCAAGGAAACTTTTCTCGTCACATACAAACCATCTGAATACATCCCGCAGTCACATCCTACTAATCATATAGCCATGCAACCACTCACCGGGCCATAAATCCCACTCCTAGGGACACTACTAGACATATAAGTCGAAAAGTACATGCTTATACAACTGAAGCTGCCGAGCTCGAGATGCGGTCCAAACATGTCCCCAAATCCTCCAGACTGGTCCATCACCAAAGCACAGAAAACACATCTCGCACCTCATCCATGGAATCACAAGAGATCGATGCACAACTGATACCGAGCGCTCACATAACATACGAGTGATTGGAAGGAATTCAAAGAGATACGCTTCAAGCTGAATAAATGGCGCATGATAAGGAAAGAAAGATGGTAAGTTTATCCTAGATTCTCTGTAGCCTCCCGAAGATAGGTATAGACGTCATTATACCAATCCACAAGACTATACTAGACACTTTCTCATGACTCGTAGGACCTATGAACCTAGAGCTCTGATACCAACTTGTCACGACCCAAACTCCATCTAGTCGTGATGTTACTTAACCCAACCTTCTAGGTAAGCCAAGTAATAATCAACACAACTCGAATGAGTATAATAAAAGTAAATGAGGAAAATGACTGAATCTATACAAATCCCAAGGATTGGTAGTACATATCATGAGCTTCTAAGATTTAGAATTTACAAAGCTGGTACGAATTAAATACATCATCTGTTCGAAATATACATAAACAAAATTTTAAAACTAAAGCTACCAAGGACAAGTGGTAGCTATAACCAAAATGCAAGTACCTCATCAACGCCAGCTCCCTCCATACACAGCAACATCAGCTTCTAGATCTGCACGCAAGGTGCAGAAGTGTAGTATGAGTAAAACCGACTCCATGTACTCAATAAGTAACAAACCTAACCTCAAGATAAAAGCAGTGACGAACTCAGAATATGGTTAGAGTCCAACAAAATAGCCACTAATAACTCGTAATAATAAAATGAGAGCAGTAATGCTAAATAACTCAAGAGATATATGCTCAGCCTCTTCACAGTTACGGGAGGCATGCTTTTCAAGTAAAACAGTAAATTCAAAATCTCATCACTAAAAAACAACTAGACATCAGTTTATCAGAAGAGTTGTATTCCCAATTCACAACACCAAATAAGCATTTCCGTTTACCAATTAGCATGAGAAAAGTACATCTTTATGCCTACATGTCAAGTCATTAATTATCATATACTGTCTAGCATGAGGAATATACATGTCTATGCCTACATGTCAAATATACATGTTAAATGAATAGTTTTACGGTGATATCCCCGGGTACTCTCACACTCAACATACTCAAGCTGTCTGTCTCAAATGGCGACTTCATCGCACACACACACAATCACTCATAATTTTACGGGTGCCTGGATTATAATCCCCTCATCAAAGCACATGTATATATCATTGTGTCTGCACTAACTATTGGTATGTCAGACTCCAAAGGGGAGGATCCTGCCCAAGCGCTAATCAAAATCCAATATGGCATGTTGCAGTGTGTAGCCCGATCCACAATAATAATAATAATAATAATAATAATAATGATAATAATAATAATAATGATAATAATAATAATAATAATAATAATGATAATGATAATAATAATAATGATAATAATAATGATAATAATAATGATAATAATAATAATAATAATAATAATAATAATAATAATAATAATAATAATAATAATAATAATAATAATAATGATAATAATAATGATAATAATAATGATAATGATAATGATAATGATAATGATAATAATAATGATAATAATAATGATAATAATAATAATAATAATCATAATAATAATAAAAATAATAACAACAATAATAATACTAGTAGTAGTAGTAGTAGTAGTAGTAGTAGTAGAGCTAGTGTCACACCTCCTTTTTCCTACACAGGGTTGGATACGGGAGTTTTTTCCAATTTAAGTGACATTATTCGGATTTGGGATTTATTTATTAGTTTGAGAGTCGCCACCCGGATTTTTTACGGTGTCTCGGGACACCATTTATTTATTGCAATCCCAAACCGAGGAAATTTTGACTCTGTTTTAAATGT